>JADLZK010007643.1:0-141615 GCA_015847255.1 Hyparrhenia diplandra | reverse complement strand
GATGAATAATGAATGCATTGATGAAACATATGAAGATATGATGTAATAACAAATTTTGCCGAATGATCATATAAAGACATGTTTGAACAAATAGAGTCGATCATTACTTGATATGCTATTATGCGGCTCTATTGCGAGAATCGCGGAGTGGTGACAACATGATAGAAATAAAAAATATAAATCATAAACATCATTATAGATATTCATGACGTGATGAAAGCATAGCGAATTTAGAGCAAACACAGCAGAGATGAGTCCATGAAGAAGGAACTACCTACGTAAAAACCTATGATTAAAGGCGATCTCTAGTCCACCGATTGGCTAGCTCTAGAGTACCCAAAGATGCTGTATCCCGCGGGATGACACATTCTGTCAAGATCCTAAGCATTATCACGAACCCGGTATGTAAGCAACTTAGGTTGATCTATCACCGGCTCTGACCAAGCGGATAGATCTAGCGGCCTGTTAAGATGAACAATGAAGTACTAAAGCAATTAGATCTATGATAAGATAAAGCCGAGACTACCGATCTAAATTTGGTAAAAGTGTGTGCAAAACATAATTGAATAAATAAATTAAAAGCATTGCAAACACGTGGTAACTTAATGAATTCATTAGATCTTGCCAAAATCTAATGAAGCCGATAACTAACTCTTAGCTGCACCTAGCCGGGATGGCTCATGATCGATAAAAGAACCTCGCCCCCGATAGCTTAAATCCGCTGGGCGATACTAAAGCGTGAACAAGACTTCTTGCAATAATCTAAATCGCCGCGATACTAGACATGGTGCAAGGTTGCTTCGGTAGATTCACGGGTCGACGGTCGATGAATCCTCCGCCCGATAGATCGGCACGGCCGGACTTCGAAGGGTGGCTCTGAGCCAAGGCACCAGAGGCGAGGGTTTGTATTTGATTTGGTAGCCCGTTCTTATTCTTGCGGGTCTTATATTTATACCACGGGCATTGACGAGGTCTAACTAATTATGAATAATAACAACAAAATATCAAGCTAAGATACATTGTCCTCCAAGTCTTCAGTCGTGGAATTGTTATGCGTGATGTGGGCCCTCATCCTTGGATATTCTTCTTGACGCTCCATGCTTGCCAAACCATCTCTTGCTCGGCTCCTTCTGGGACTTAGGCTCCTTAGCCGAATAACAATGGCTTCCCGAATGCCTTCTGACATTGCGGTTGCTTTTCTGCTAGCCGAATGACTCCTTACCAACCACCATAGATGCTACCCATCGGTCATCCGGGCTCTACCAAATTTTGGTGTTAACATATGCCCCTCAATTTTAGAGTAAAGAGAAACAACATGCTCCGAAATTGACCACGATCTACTAAAAACTGCGGGCCAAGCTTTTAGCGGGCTAAAAATTCTTTGAGGCCTAGTTTTACGGAGCTCCCCGTGGCACCGTAGTAACCCTTCAATTTCTTCTGGAACTCGTGTCGAAACCCTCCACCTATGTGAATCGGCAAAAACCAAAAATTAAACTTCCGCTTCTCAAGATAAGCACCGAATAGATCTTTTGTTTCCTCCGCGGCTATTTCCAATCTACCTCTTGGCCTTCCTTCGTATATAAATGCAGTGAACTCCCGGCCGAAGCGACCATCCGATTTCCTCTCTATCCTCCAACTTTTTTCTCCTTCTCTTCCAAGATCTAAAGCACCGGTTAAGGCTCAAGCAACAAGCGCCCCTGGTGATTCGGCCGGATCCACCCTCCAAAGAGGCACCGCAACAAGGTAGAAATGCGTCTCAGGTATATCTCAATCCAATCTCATTTTGTATTTACTAATCCCGATTTCTCAGCGAAATCTTCGGTGAGCCGAGATAACGCCGAACTCCGGGCCAATTGACTGGCGGCGGAGAGGCGGCTCGGGGAGGAGAGAGAAAATCACCCGGTGGTGACGATCAAGATACCGGAGGATGCGAGGAGGTCATGGCTCACCCGGGCCGAGAATGAAGCCCATCGCGCCATAAGCAATGGTAAGTTTTTCACCATCATGCCCCGTCATTCCTTTCCTGTGGCTTCGGGCATAACCCCCTTACTCAAACCACATTATGTTTCGGGCCTAGCGATGAAGTCTTCCGCCGAAAGTTACCAACGGGCAACTGTCGAGGGGAGCTTCGAAAGGGCGATCCTCCGTTCCGACCATATCCGGGGCCGTAGGCTTCAACAAGCCTATGGGTTGACGAACTATCTACAACATGGTTGTAGATTAGGAAAAAAAAAAATCTGTCACTATGTAATGGACTTGTATTCCACTGCCTCAGGTAATAAAGCAATCGGTCTTTTCCTTTTTTTAAGACTGCGGGATCTCGTGGTGTCCTTTTTTAATTTGAATCAGCATCTTTGATGCTAAATCATCACCGCAAGCCGAATGTCACTCTGGGAACAAACCTTTAACCAATAGATCTTACAAAAATTGCCGCCAATCTCCTCGTTTTCTGAAGAAAATCTCAAATCTGATAAGCATTGGGATGTGTGTAGTGGCACATTGATGACAATAAATATGCTCGAAATAGAAAAAGAACCAAATTCCATGACTCCTTTTTTCACGGTTGAATGATCAATGAAATTCTTCACTCCCATTGATTGCCCTTTGGCCCTCTGCTTTTTGTAAATCTGATGAAATCCTTGTTGAACGGCGTATCGAATCTTGCCCCACGTCATTATCAATTAAATCCTCAAATAATATAAAGGAATTCGGTTTCCGGAAAATTCCCTTACACTTTGTTCACTATATCATTAAATGTGCCCCGCCCTTTCTCTTTTCCCACAAAACCAACCCGAGGGGCAAAAATATGCGGTCAGGAGATGGGAACGCAGTAAAGATGGCTTCCTTTAATAAGCAATCTCGAAGAATATAATTTAAAAATATTTCGCCAATCATCTCCCTTTCCATCAAGTACCGCCTTATATGTCCAAACGCTAATTTGAAATTTTCTTTTCAAATTTGTCCATCACTCCTTTTCCTTTCTCATGCGGAAGGTACCTTCCATGCTGCAGATACTCTCCAATGGCCCGCAAAGGAAAAAGAGATTGTTGAGGAATCATCAGTTGAGGTCCTCCACCACCGCCGCATTCGCCGGTAAGATTAGATTCTTTAGCTGATTTAGTCACCTCTCAACTTGATGCATTCTAATCCTCCCGCTTCTTCACTTCCAATCGCATCCGTATTTCTTGTTTGGCACACCGGCGCATTCCAATCCCCATCTCATCGACTCTCTTCGATGATGATTCACCTATTGGATGCGAAAACCTCCCGCGGCTAATTGCGTGAAGAGAGACGCCCACCGTAGGGGAGCTTCAGCAGACTGATGTGACCTCCTTGCCGTTCTGCAGCGTGAACGCCGTATGGCTCGGGAGGTTCATATTGGTGGTAAGTTTTAAACCAAACCCATCCATGTATTGTCGCTTTGGGTGGCCGATTGTTTTTCATTCCTCTAGAGTCAGCCCGAGCGCCATCATCGCCTCTCCGCGGAAGCAAAGGTCAGTCCGGTGCGAGCACTGGAGCATTACCGCAAGGAAACCACCCACCGCATCCAAGAGATGCGTCGATAAGATCAAGGATGCTATGAAGAAGAAGTGATGAACCGCAATGCACCGACGAGTGGTGCGAATAGTATCTAGGATTAGACCAAGTAGAAATCCCTTGTGATATATTCCAAGTAGAAATCCTTTGTAATGTATTTGCAACACTTTTTGTAATGAACTTTTTGGAACTTTGAATAAAAGACCCTCTATATCTATATTGATGTTTTATATTTTTGCACTAAAAGGCGACACAACAATAATTTATGCCGGGCCGTTCTCAATTCTATGGAGTATTTTTTCTAAAGGCGATGATTTATTATCGGCTACTTCTCATGAACAAACAATCCTTTTGCTCAAAACCATTAAACTCATAATGTGTCGTAATCTCAATTGGCAATAACTCTGGCTCTCTCTTGGCTTCATTAACACGAAATCTTTCCTTAGAAATTACTATGAGGCCACTATCTCATCGGTTGTTGGTCTTTATATGCAGTCTTACCTACGGACCTTCTTTTCCCATTCTCTTCACGAGAAACGCTCCATGCCCTATTATTCCCACGCAGGTTCAAATGCGCAAAGAATGCTAGAATCATGGCTTTGTACTATCTCAACGTCATCACCGCTCCAATCGGATGAGGGAGAAATGCATGGTGGATGGAACGCAATAGTTAGCATGGATCCAATCTCTTCCAAGTAATAGTCTGTAGGACCCTTACTATCAACCACAAAGAAGGTAGTGATCAAAGTCTTTTGAGCCGATCATCAACTCAACGTGAACGGCTCCATGGGTATCGAAGGATTTCGGCCAAAATCCCTAAGCACAATGCGCCTTGAGGCAAATCCTCTTTGGTCATCCCTTTTCACGAAAGTTGTATATGGCATGATATTGATTGCAGCTCCTCCATCAACTTAAACATATGTCGAGGTTTTCCATTAACATATCCTCCTTCAAGTAAAGAGGCTTTTAGATGATTATGCTTCCTAAGAGCCTGCCAAACCACAGTCTGTCTTGATAAACCAAAACCTCTAGGAGATCAATCATCTCTTTGTTGTCAAAATCGGAATAGACTCTTCATCACGGTAGGCATCTTGTTCCTACGGATCATCGGTGGCTTGCTACGTAGGGTACCAAACTCTATTGGAATGAAGAACACCATGCTAACATATGCCGAGCGCCCACTTGCGAATACTCCTCTGTAGAATGATTGGCTTCTACGAGGCTTTCTTTTTTTAGCGCCACACATTTGCGTTAAATTTGTTGTTGCTTCTGCGAGCTCCTTGTTCACGAGACATTGGACCCTTCTCTTACGGCTCTTCCTTAGACGGAGGGCACTGCTGATCCCTTTTGCCACATACTCTTGAGGGAGAGTCCATGTCATCATCGAGGAATCCTCTACATGGAAGCCCATGCTTGATGCTGCGATCCTTTTCTTGGCGTGTGGTGTCTTGTCTTTATTTTTTAGCGCCGATCATCCTGCGGGAAAGCGTGCCCCTAGTCTTTCTTGGATGGGACGGCGGTTGACTCATACTGTCGATACCCGTGGTATTGCTCACTTTGCATTCGGGGCAATTATTCCTAAACGAGCTGACTTCAAGCCTTCGTTCAGCAATGCACAAAAAGAAAGGGCCGGTCCCAATGAGACTCCTCTTGCTCCTTCATGTACTCCTCCTTCTCGGTGGTATATCTCCTCTTCGTATTTACGCTGCTCCCTTTGTATTTGCTAATCTCACGATATTGCTTCTCTTGCTATCTTTGCCACTTGTTCGGCGGAATATGAGATGTTACCCTTGGTTTTGGAGGTTTCTCCTTTTTCTGTTCGGCTATTTGGAAACCGAACACGATGTTCTTAGAGCTCAACACTAGACACACCTGCCGACTAGGGTCAAGCCCGAACCGCTTTGCTTTGCCCTTTCGAGGAAGTCGGCATCTTCAATGGGCCTTTGCCCGCTACGATCCTTTGGCGAAAACCATGCATGTATCGAAAGCAACCATGCTGCGGGGAAGGGCTCCTTATCCACCTTCATCTTTGTTGTTGAACTTGAGGAGACCTGTTTGTATAGCCCTCTGAATCTGCCGCTTGAAGATTCGAATCGATGATGTTGAGTGATCATATCATGGAAGCCACAATATTTGCCGAGTCTTGAGCCAATTCGGACGCTTCATAGAATGATTCTTTGATAGCTTGATCGTCCTTCCTTGACTAAGAACTCAAAAGCTTTCGGGCTTGGAGCGTCGAAGTCATATGCCCCCTTGAGTGTCTTCATCGATCTTTGGTTAACTTTAGGACAGCCTTGCCCCAAGCAAATTCGGCTTGCTATGTCCTCCCCAGCCATCATCTTCGTCTTCACCCTCTTCGAAGTGGTTGTATGTCCGATAAGACACGTTGCCCCTTTCTCCGAAAATGGGTGTCCTTCTTGATGCTCGAACTGATTGGCCATGAGTGGCGAGGCGCCTTGAGAGTTGTCCTAGGTCATCAAATTCCATGCCGGCTAGCTTTTCCCTCGATGGTCGGATGCATACCCCGAATGGCTACAACCCGACAATCGATGGTCCGGCAAGCTCAAAGAGTAGCAGAATTCTTTGTCTCCCAAACCTACGCAAGAACTCTTGTGGTGTCTCATTATACTTCTGTGTCAACCCCATCAAGTTAACGAGCTCTTTTCATTGGAACCCCGTAGAAGTATGAATGGAATTTTGTCTTCCACTTCACCATGTTCCAATAGAATTGGCCAAAAGAACGTGGCAAACCATGTAAAAGCCAGACCTGTAAGGGATGATGGGAAAGAAGCGAATCCTCCATGCTTCATCATTTGCAAGCTCTCCCAAACTGAATCGATAATCGATCGATGTGTTCGGTAGTAGAGGTGTCATCTTGTCCGGGGAAGAACTTGGTCAAGTCGGTTGGAGGCTTCAGTCTTGAAGGAAGCGCCACTCTGTTGTACCAATCGGATATGGCGAATGATACACATAGGGGCCGATTCTTGGGCTTAATCCCAAATTGGTGTTGCATCGTATCGGCCATCCTCGCTAGAGTATATCCACATTTGAATTCGTGATCCATGAGATTGTCTGGATTGTCGCTTATACCCGAGGATTTGGCATAGCATGAATTGTGGAGTAGTCAATCGAACTCAGGTAACCGGGGCCAAAGGGATTTCTCCTCGCAACCCACTGGCCATTGGAGCTATCGAAAATGTGTTGTATCTTTGGAGGATTCCTAGGTGCACGAGCAACGCTTCTCCATGTGTTTTGGCTCCGGATCCCTCACGGTTTTTCCGTGTCTTGTTCTCTCCCCCGGACTCTTGATTCATTAGCTCCTTTCTTTGGTGGTGGTGGCTTAGGGCGTATGTATGTATCTTGGCTCACAAGCTCATCAAGCCGAGCCTCAAAGTGTTGATCAAACTCGGGTCCAAAGCTAGCCTTCATGATATCGCGAAAGTGTTTGAAGAACGCCGTGTTGTGATTAGTCATTGCTCTCCCAACGGCACTGCAACAATCCCTTCCATCAAGCAATTTCTTGAGGACTTGGTACTTTATCTTCCTTTTACGCCCCTCTTACGTGTCGAAACTTTGTTTGAGCATATTCCTTTATCACCGGGCATCACTATCTTTGGAAGATCTATCTTTTGGATGATTGTGCCGCTCTTGTGTTTGGAGAAGCATGACATGCACTTTTGCTTGTGAGGCCGCGACATATCTCTCACTATGGCCTCTTGATCGGGCCGCAGGTCATTCATCTAGAGCCGATGACATTATCCTTGTCGACGTTTGTCGCATCGTGTTTTGATCTTGAGTGGTCCCACTGGGCATGCCAAAAAAGTGTGTAGGCACAAAAATCCTACTCCCTACGCCAAGCACACACCGACAAGCCGAATAGCCGGGCTTTACTCTGCCCGAGTGCGTCTTGAATCGAAGGCGTGCCGATCAATTTGACTTGTTAATTGACAAGGAGGTAAACGTGAGATCTCGGAACATGCCTCGTGAGACCAAGACAGTTCCAAGCATGTATGGCTCTAAGGCGGATGTAAAGACATATAGCTATGAAAGCTATCTGTCGATGAATAATGAATGCATCTCCAAACATATATGAAGATATGATGTAATAACAAATTAGAATGATCATAAAGACATGTTTGAACCAATAAAGTCGATCATTATGATGTGCTATTGTACAGCTCTATTGCATAGATCGAATTAATTGACAACATGATAAATAAAAAGAAATATAAATCGTAAACATCATTATAGATATTCATGACACGTGAAAGCATAACTGTGTTCGCAAGCTTGCCGAATCGAGGTCCATGAAGAAGGAACTACCCTACGTAAAATCTATCGATTAAATCGATCTCTAGTCCACCGGATGACTAGCTCTAGAGTAACCCAAAGATCTCAGATCTACCGGATGACACATTCCCTCACAAGATCTAAACGTATACGAACCCACAAAATGTAACAACTTAGATTGATCTATCTCGGCTCACGATAAAAAAATAGATCTAGCAGCACGGATAAGATGAACAATGAAAGTACTAAAAGCAATTAGATCTATGATAAGATAAAGCCGAGACTTCTCAATCTAAATTGGGCAAAAAGTGTGTGCAAACATAATTGAATAAATAAATTGAAAGCATTACAAACACGTGGTAACTTGATGAATTCATTAGATCTTGCCAAAATCTAATGAAGCCGATAACTAGCTCTTAGCCGACCTTAGCCCACCTGATGGCTCATGATCGACAAAAAGAACCCTCTTGCCCCCGATAGCTTAAATCCGCCCGACGATACTAAGCGTGAACAAGACTTCTTGCAATAATCTAAATCCGCCCGACGATACTAGACATGGTGCAAGGTTGCCGGTACTACGGAGGTCAACGTGTCGATGAATCCTCTCACAAGAGATCGACGACACGATCGGACTCGAAGGGGTGGCCTGAGCCAAGGCACGGAGCCGGGTTTGTTGTATTTGATTTGGTAGCTCTGTTTACGCTTGCCGGGGTCTTATATTTATACCGGGCATTGACGAGTGCTAACTAATTACGAATAATAACAAAAAATATCTAGCTAAGATACATTGTCCTCCAAGTCTTCTCGAGTCGTGGAATTGTATGCGTGATGTGGGCCCTCATCCTTGGATATTCTTCTTGACGCCCATGCTTGCCGAACCATCTCTTGCTCAGCTCCTTCTCTGACTTAGGCTCCTTAGCGAATAACAACGGCTTCCCGAATGCTACAAACATTGCAAATGCTTTCCCCTTAGCCGAATGACTCCTTATCGAACCATCGTGCGCCGCCCATCACTATCCGGGCTCTACCAAATTTTGGTGTTAACAAACTTTGGTGGTTCCGTGGGCTTTAAAGTCCTTGTACGACCGAATCCATCCCTATCTCGCACCACCTCGCCTCCTCCCCGCTCAATGTTGGTGGTGATGTTACGCAACTCTCCCAAGAGCCGGTCAAAGAACCGCCCCCTGGTTACTGGGGAGGTGGTTGCCGCCGATCTCCCCAAAGCACGGACGAAGTTTATGCATCATCGCACAATTGAATCAACAATAACCATCGATGATGTTGTCAAAGTGTAGATATTGAATTTAAGTTACGCTGAATTTATTGAGAGAATAAATTCATCCACAATAACGGTAACAATAAACTCAATACGATCTTTCATCAACATCATGGTTATGTCAACGCAATATGTGTACCAAGATTTTCGCAACAACGGCAACAAAATGTTGCACAACCCAAGCATAAATTTCGCAATTGACAATTATGTCGCAATTACCATAAAACCGATCACAATATAGGGCACCTAACTAAATTAAGGTCTTGATCGATAAAATAAGGTATCGAATATTACGGATCCAAGTCTTACATGCTGATAGTCTCACGAATTAAAAAGGAAATTACATGATAATAGTGGCACTACACCGCCGGCTACAAAGGGTGTCTCATCTAGATCAAGGTCTACGTGCTAGCATCTAGCCGGACTCTAAACGTGGCATCACAACTGCCTACTCCCGCGGCACGAGAAGTGGGGTCTCCGTCTGGTCCTCCCGACGGTCCTCTCCGGTGGCGCTTTGCACTCTCTATCGAAGGTCCTCGCCGTCCGCACCCATGGGGTAGTGATAGGCGTAGTACAAACGGTAGTACTCCTCTCTCACGTTGGTGTACTCACACTCCAAATTCTCAAGCTTCTCCTTGATCTCCTTGTAGGCGGCCTCGGCCACTCTCTTGCCAATCAGGCGATGCTCAAGATGCATGCTCAAGGATCCATTCGCCTTCTGGCATAAGCGTGCGAAGACTCGACACCTGCTTCTTCATCTTTGCTAACTCGGCTCTACTTGGCTTTCTTCCTTGCTCTTGGACTGACCCGTGGCAGATCCTTCTCCTCTCGTAGCATGCCTTAGCATGCCACGCAGCCTCCCGTGGTCCCGAATCAACTCGATCTATCTCGCCCCTCGACGAACCACAACCGCCATAGCCCCCACGTGCCTTATCCTCTGAACCGATCGCCATCTCGCATCATAGCGAACATAGCACTCATGGCGTCACAAGTGCTACCTCCACTAGTAGAAATATGATCTTCTATGACGATTTCCTTGTGACGATTTGAAATTTCGTCATGCAACCGTAGTTTTCAAGAACGAAATTTTTGTAACTTTGTCACGTATATTGAGTGACGGAGCTAAGCCGCTAAAATAATGATGAAAAGCAATAGAGCGTCACAAAACAACAAATCTATTCGCCATAGATATTCATTCCCCTCTATCGGGTGGGGAACCTTCATCACAAAACAACATACTCATCGTCACAAAACAAGAATATCCATGCTTCAACACCAATATGGGTCCCACATGTGTGGGTCCCACATGTTGGTACCATGGTCCCACTATCGCCGACGTGGCGATGTGGACCCACCACACCCGTCCCACGTTAGCCATGTGGCATTCCAGCCAATGCGGGCCCCACCTCAACGGGTCCCACTAGCATCGACGAGGACCCTACTATAGTGGTCCCACACCGCATCGTCCCGCCGCTTCACGTGGCGTTCCACGCCTATCGGGCCCCACCACCACTGTCCCACCAGATAGAACCACATAACAATGTGGCATCGCAAGTCCACGTGGTGACATGGACCCCACCACCATGGTCCGATGATGTAGTGGTCCCACCGCCACATGGCACTCATGTCATTGTGGACCCCACTAGCTTGGTTCTCCTGATAGAATCGGTGGGCCACCATACTTGGGCATAGTCCTACGGCCATGTGCCTTCCACGCCAATCTGGCCTCACGCACCACCACGCATCTCACTAGAAATAAGTGGAGACCACATGTGGGCCCCACTACCTTGGACCCACGCGTAGTGGACCTACGATTTGCGCGACATTTCACGTCGACCTTGGTCCCATAGAACAAAATTGGTGGGCCACCACAGGTGGGCCCCCCATCATGGTCCCACCGAGGTCTCCTAAGGGGGAGAGCATGTGATATACTGGCTTAGGGATTAATAGGATTGATAGAATACTCATTACAACAAGTTCTAACTTCTTTCCGAAGCCTCATTCTAAAGAACTCTAAAGTTAAGCGTGCTTGGCCTATAGAAATTTGGGGATGGGTGACCGGCCAGGAAGTTATTCCCGGATGCGCATGAGTGAGAACAAAGTGTGTAAAAAACTTGTGTTGGTGTTTGAGGACACTCTTGTTTATTAGAGAGTTGCTAGATGTAATTGGGCCCAAGTGCTAGATGTAAGTGGGCGGTGGGACTTTTATAGGTGGTGCCATGTTGCGCTCACTTCCATGACAAAATTAGTGACGTTTTGTTTTAGTCATAGAAGATGAGCTGTTCCATGACGAATGTTTGTTTGTCATGAGAAAAAACACTTCTATGACGAAAAATTTCATGATTCGTCATGGTACATCAAATGTGACGCCGTTCTATGACGATTTCAAATTCGTCACTAATTCATCACCGAAGGTTTTTCAATGACGAATTTGGCATCATCTCGTGACGAAAGCATTTTGTCATCGATGTGAGCTTCTCTACTAGTGCTCTCGCTCCTCGTCGCGTCCCTCCGTAAAGGGTCCACGCCACCCCCTGCTCCCAAAGGAAAAGGGGGTCGGCCCGGGAAAGCCGAAGCAGCCGTCCCCAACCAACACCTCGGGTGGTCCACCATCAAACTCCTCAAGACACGGAACGCAAAGATTGCCTGGCCGCAGCCTCAGACAAATCAGACTGCGGATATCCCATCCTACCCACACAAAGACGTGCGCAGGCGGGGGACCACAAGGTGAATCCCGGTAACTATCTCGCTTTCTGCTGCTGGGCCGTCTCCCAAGTGTATACAAGTGCCTCCGTAAATACCGGGGACCGAGTACACGCCACAAAGATGGGCATGCCAAACTTCTTGTCCGCGATAGTACCACTACCGGAAGCCGGGGTTGGAGCCATCAGAAAGCAAGATTTAGGAGATAATGTGAGATTGAGAAACAATAGTCCAGTTTTAACCAAATTAGGGCAAGTACTAATTAGCTAGGGAAAAGGATGGAAAATGCATGAATGCCATGATGTAAAATTTTAAATATGATGCATGAACGTTTCCTACGTATCTCACGGAATAGGAAAGAGATTTCTCTATTCGTATTAATGGTGGCATCCTACGATCTCTCAAAAAGAAAAATAAGACGTGTCTAGACGATCTAACGCATTGCGATGTTAGTGTACCTATAATTCATTTCAGCCCACAATATATTCATGCAATGCAAGGAATTAAATTGCATATACCCGCCTTCGTCAGTCCACCCGACGGCATCGCACACCATGCGGAAAAACACATTTTACACCCAGCACACCTGTGTACCCATACACAAGTCTACGGGGGCACTACCCGACCACGGAGCTCTCAAAACATTTTATTTTGCCCCCTAGACCGGCGTTTATCCGATCATGCTCTCACAGCTCACACCATTACCTTGGGCGTAGAGGCATTGAACAACCATTACCCGGGGCGTAGGTATTTCGATCCATTCATGACCACTCAAGTGAGTAGCCCCGCACTCATCGGCCGCCACGGCAACCAATCACAAACAACAAAATATGATGCAAGAACCCATTCCCAGTTAGCTGCCAAGCCACGATCACCCCTTAATTGGGCATAAAGGGTATGACCAAGGCACTACTAATTTTGCAATCCTTTTTACTCACACCACTTAAAAGATTTTGTTTCACAAACTTTTCGCAAAAGATTAGTGATTCATTTTAATTTAAATACCGGATCAGACTTGCAATTACTGAACTAAGCTCGATACCAGCCGTGACAGAGCCGACCAATTTATAAGAAATCAAGTATAATTCGCAATCACCGGCGCGATCACGCCTACACTTGAGTCCATATAAACCTAGTATTCCGGAAATCTCGAATGATTTCAAACTCATCAACAAACACAACAGATCGTTGAGCTCGGTAGTAAAATCCGTAGGTATTTCAAACCAAGTTCGATATATTAAACATCGAGTGCGAAGTATAATTTATTACAAACTCAGGTTTAAGTACGGAAGCAGATGTTTCAAAACCAAATAGTCTTTTAGCAAAAACAAATATAAAGTAGTGCGGCAGATAGTCATCCCTCAGCGGCATGAGACGAGGATATAGATTTGCCTTGCCCTGGCCTTACTCGTCATCAACAGAAACAGACAAGTCTTACAAGTACCCATGGTACACATGCTCACCGCAACAACGGAATAAAACCCCGAGTACAAAATACTCGGCTAGACTTACCCGGCCCAAAATAAAATAAAAGACTCCAAGCATCATGCTAGGCTTTATCTAGTTTAGTTCTCACATTAATTTCACAAATAAAGTTTAGTGCGCCTATGCATGCTACTTGTATTTTTCCAAGTTAAAAGGGTTACTTATTTAGATAAATAACCATAGATCCTGTATAGTCAAGATTAAAAGGCATATGCTCGGTAGAATAAATAATGAAGATAAGTAACTTGATCGTAATTATATCGGTTGCAACATGATAAAATAACATATATTGTAATAATTAAGACTACATTGCGGTGGACGCACCCCCGGGTTCTCACTAACCAGAGAGATGGCGATTCAATCGATTTGCAAACCACCGCGAATACCACGACACAAACCAGTCTACTTTGCAAAGGCGGACCTAATCACTCCCGTGATGTTACGGGACGAAAGTCTCAGCCTTGCCTATCTGGCCCCCTCCTTATCGGGCCACTCGGTGAGCAGGCAATGAGTACGACCCCTCGTGGCGCATCTTCTTGTGCCCGAATAACCACACCAACCATCGCCAAGGAGGAGCGATAAAGCGGACAAAGCCGGCCCCTAACATTCCCACGAGCCGTGGCTCACGACCCCGGCTAGCCTACTAAATGCCAGGTACGCTCAACTTCCGACCACATTCCGACAAAGAGTAAGTCCTTAATTGATCGGTGGAAAGACCACAATATCCACCCAATCTCACATGTTTTACTTTTATCGTTCTCAACAAGAAACTTGACAATCACCCATGTGATTGTTCACAACACTTTCCTCAAGTGACCGGAATCACCGGTTTCATCGCAATCATGATATCGAGCATTAACCTAGACATCTATATAGGATAGGGCAACTTTCAGCAAGGATCATAATGCATCAACGGTTTCAACCAATTTCCTAAACTTAATGCATGAAACATACAAAAGACTCAAGTCATATTAATTGGAAGAACTTAGGAAAGGGCAGAATGCTCCGGGCTTGCCTCAGAACGTCGGCCGAACGTGCTGCGGGCACTCGGGCAGGTCGTGCATCGACTCTTCTCCTCCGATGGCTCCTCCGGACTGCACTCCCAGATGGTGAAGCTCTCCCCCGGCTCGCTCCTCGATCAGCCCTCGAACCCTTCCCCCCGATCCTGTGATGATGCATATGATGGAGAAAAGATATGATTACGATTACATAAATATCATCTTGCATAAAGTAATATGTGTATGATGGATGGATGCCTCATGATGCAAGCTATTAGTAAGTGCATATCTCTTCCGTAGAAACACAATTAATTCTACACAAGAAACCCTAATAACCTACATCAATCAACACCCTTACTTACTAATCAACGTAAAAATGGCAGCTAGACATGCTGTCCTTAAAATAGTCACAGGGAGTTCTACAACTCCAAATTCAGTGAACTAGGACTCTATGGAAAGCTAACAAAATTTCCTACAAAACATTCCACATCACCCAGAACTGAATCTGAACCTAACAGCCTCGAAATTAAGGAAAACAGAGGCTCTGTTTTCAATTTAAACATCACATGCAACCTCCATATCTCACCAACTACTCATGAAAACTATCTCAAACTTAACCAGCAGGTAAACCAAGTAATTATCTACCAAATAAATCTACTGGCCATGCCAAAAAGATAATTTAAAGCACATAAAATAACATGCCCTAGCAAACACCACACTTGCACCCTATAATTAAATAAATGCTAGGAATAACAAATTGACAAAACTACCAAGCTTACCAAACTAAGCTTACCAACAGATCCTATTCATGCTAGAACTTACAATAAAAATACTAATACACATCATCTTCATATAAACATATATTTCTAGCATATTTTCCATGCATCATAAATAGAGTAAATACATAACCACTTCAGAAAATTCTACAAAAATTACCAGAGCATCTTACTGGAATATAACAGCTACCATAAAAATTTCATTGCAAGATCATGCACATACAGTCCTACACAAAAATGACAAGTTGACACCAAACCTATGCATGAAAATACTTTTGTACTATGAAAAGTGTCAGACAACAGATTTTTGAGTATGAATATCTTCTAAAACCTATCAAACACAAACACATCAAATCTCACATCCAAAACCGTAATATTTATTTTTCTATGAATTTCTAAAGATCACATGGCAAATAGCACATAAATAGAAAAAATCACATTTCTTCTACAGAACATACTTTGCATGATATTTTTCCTAGACTCTACTCACAAAAAACAAGCACTTTTTACACAGGAAGCATAATTTTATCTTGCACCAATTAAAAGATATGATTTTCCTCAATTTCCATGCATTTATGGCCATAAATAAAACTCTATATAAAAAAGTTCTCAGAAAAATAAGATTTCATAATTTTATACTGTAGCCTATCACCTAACAAGCATGGAAAAATTTGTTTCACTCAAAAGGACTCAAAATGACCAAGTTATGAATTTTCCAAGCTTTTCATTCAATTGAAAAACGAAAAAGAAAAAAGAAAAAGGAAAAAGGACGCGGGGCCCGCGTGTCACCGCTCAAAACAGAGCACGGTGGCGTGGATCGGATCGGCGGATTTTCGCCGTGATGACCAAATCGCAAGAACCAACTAACCTAAACACATCTACGCCGACGAGGGTCACGATGGTGCCCTTTGGTTCGACTCGAAAACCGATCAAACGACGATGACGGCGCGGCGGCGGCGGCGGGCGGGCGGCTGGTGACGGCAGACCCGCCGTTCTCCGGGGCGAAGACGGCGAACCAGCGTCCGTTCTCGACTCTAGGACACCTAACTAAGACATGCAAGCAAGATTGGAGCTCAACGAGCAACGACGGGCGACAAACCAAACGCGACGGCGGCGGTGCTCACGGGCGGCACGCGTGCGGCGACGGCGTGTCCCGACGAAATGGCGGCCGGATCTACTCATCCACCTAGGCTCGAGAGCTCGAGCACCTCTAGGCGATCCTAAAACACGAAGAAACGCGGCCTAAACTCGATCTATGAGCTCCCGGCGCTTGCCCCCAACGGCCATGGCGGCCTCGCCGCCGGGCGCCGGATGCGGAAATGGGGTCCGTACCTTGACCTTTACCTCGATTCGATGGCGGCTTTGAGTAGGACAAAGTAGCGGAGCTAGGGGACGTGGTTTGGTGCGGTTTGGTGCGATGACGGGCGACGAAACGCGGGCGGCGGAGTCAAGGACACGGCGGCAATGGCGCGGGCGCTCGCGCTCGGGCGGCCGGGCGGCGGCAAGGAGTGGGCGCTTAGGTTAGGGGCGCGCGGGCATCCTATTTATGCGGCGCACGACCCGGTACCAGCCCATCCGGCCATACGCCGGCGTTCGTGCGTGCGGCCCACGTCGACGCGGCGGTGTCGGCCGGCGACGAGCCGACAAGTCCCCCTACTCTGTTTTTCGACCGTGGTGACGGTTTTTTGCCCTGTGCATCGAGATTCTTATGAATTTGAAAAAAGTCAAAACATCAACTTTGTAGAGAATTTCATAAGCTACAAAACACTCAATATGAACTTTTTCTAATTCGGCCTAGATTTGGAGATAAAAATTAAAAACAACAAGGTCAAATCAAACCATTCAAAAAAGAGTTTGAATTTAACTCAAATTTGACCCAAACTGTTGGGCACTATTTGAATCATTTCCAAACCTTTTCACAAGAAACTCATAAAAGATCATTTGCTCTACATAAAAAGTACTACATTTCATCTATAGAAACTTTTTGCTAGAAACACTTCTATCAAGCACTTTTGAAAGGAGTTTCAAAATGACTCAAAGAGGTTTGACCTCTAGGGCAGATTTAAAATAAAATTTCTAAATTGAAACTCAAGCTCAAACATGGTCCTAAATTATGTCAAAAATATATCTAGGCACAATCTAGGTCCAAAACATCATTATAGCTAAGATCCTATAGTAGCTAGGTCAAGCAAGCATGAAATGAGAGAAATTCAAAGTGAATGTCACTAGCACATGATTATGCATGAAATGATGATGATGCTATGCAAATGATCATGCTTTCAAGATGCTTAACACCTAGGGTGTTACACTCACGGTTATGAGCGGCCCGAAAAACTTGACGGAATAAGTAACATGATAATGGTGATAATGATGTTGAGATGTAAGTGGTGATACTTGAACAATGGTGTTCTTAATTAATTTATTGGGGAATAATTGGTGCCTAAGCGTAACTTAGAATTATTAGTGTGAATAAAACTTTGACTTACTAAAAGCTCACCGCAAAGATAAACCAAAGGTCCACCTTTGAGCTTCATCCACCCATGTTATATTTGCCGAGTTCGACATGGACTCGCCCTCGCAATAGCCCACTCACACCGGGAGATTGCTAGATTGCTAAAGATTGAAGGAATCGTGCTTGTGATCAACCGGTCGGCCCCTCGTGGAGTGGAGGCTTCATCCCGTGATCGGAGTGTTTTTCCGCCGTTTGTTTTCTAAGGTTATTTCTTTTGTATTAAGTTCGTTATTTATTAAGCATTATGTTTTGATATTTTCTTTTAATTGTGACTATATGTGAGATTTGACTTCCCGGGCTCACATATGGTGTGTATCTGGTTTTGTCCTTAAACCGGTATTACAATCGTGGATCGTGATCTCGCAAATAGATAAATATTTTTTTTTGCTCTGAACAATGTCCTTAATGTGTTATGGATATAGCTAATGTGTTATGGATATAGTTGTGGCCATGCATTTTGTGTATATGTTTTAATTTTTTTTATACTTTTCTTTTGAAATATTGTGAGAAGGCGATGATGTTAGTTGCCATATTAATCTGTGTTCTCCCCCGCATTTTGTTTGGCTTAACATGGTTTGTTTTCTCCATAGCTTTCAATTTCCATAGGTGGAGTTTGTATGAAGCCATTTGGTTTGGCCGCTAGACTTTTAACAAAATGTGCCAATGATAATGCTCAAGTTGAAGAGTTAGATTTACAATCGCACGGATGGAGTTACATGTGGAGCAAAGATATATTATTCCTCAAGAGGACTGCTAAAATCCATGGCTTGCCTCGTGATCCCTTTGGTAAGTTTGGGTTTCAACAATGTAAGTTTGAGTTTCAATAATGTATAACTTCACCGTGTGCATAGGAGACTTCTATGTTGTATCAATTGTCGGTTTTTCAAAGATGTCCGGCAACTTTCAAGGAATTAAGAACTGGTCAAAGCATGAATTTTTCAAAGTTGTCATAAATTCATTGATTGCAAACATAGTTTCATATTTTAAATTCCTTGATAACAAAGTTGCTCTAAATTCATTATTTAACATGCTTATCATATACGTATCTAATGTGGTTAATGATAAATCTTAGACTATTGGAAATCAAAGATCATCATTTACGCTTTTCAGGCTCGAATTTTGACAGAGAAGTATTTTGTCAAAAAAATTTGAAGCTTGGTCCGGCCAAATCAGGACTCTTGCCATTTTACTTGCTATTGTAAATGTGATATCCAAACATGGCGGCTATTGTTTGAAACCCAATCTTTTTAGCTATGTAGATGTAGAAATAGGGTGTTGAATGAATGATCGGCCTGTTGTCTTTGGTTGTTTCACCGCAGGTTGTACCAGATGAGTTGTGCAAACAATATACACCCACACTTCTTGTGCTTGAACGCCGGCAATCTGTTGCTTATCTATCGATTCGCAGACAAGAACCCGGTGTCCATCGTTGACTATGCTATGATTGTTTTGAAACAAGTATGCTATGATTAACCGCTAGAGTTCGAAGCAAATTTGGTATCACAGAGCTATCGATTACTACAATATACGATTATAAGGTGACCGATATATATTATCATCTCCTATTGCTTTGTCTTATTAGGTATTGATTCATACTAATTCTCTCGAAAGAAACTAGCATGAACGTTTGCTTTTTGTGATTGATCAAAGACTTCATGGACATTGTTTGATTAATTTAGTTAATTATGCATACATTTTCCCTTGTGTTAGTTTGGTTCTGAATCCAAAAGCAGATTTAACCTTTCTGTTATCTTAGATATATGTGTACAGTGGAGTCACCCGGTCATATCACCATGTCCGCTTTTTAATCTATCCTATATATTTCCACCTTCCCGGTGTTTCTACTTATATCCTTCAAAGACACGCCCAGTTAAGTTTTGTAATTGTGTATTTCGTTTTTGGTTCAAATGTCTTGATTGAGTATTCATCGTGTACATCCATCCCTTCTCTTCCACACTGCTGGGTGCAAACGACCACCCAAATCCTAGCTTAACCCCTTGCATTCAATGCTAATCGCTAAATGGGATTCTTATTGCTACTTGAGCACCCTAACATTTCCTTTGCTTGCAGTTCTTGATTCAATCTTACATGAAGGATCTTTTTTCCTCAAATGCATATGATGTGTTTGATTGCATTTTTCAGTTCCTAATAGTAAGCCACGACGACATTGGGAAGCGGCCTCCCCAATCATTGCTCCATTATAAGTGGCACATGGCATTATTTGACCTACATAAAACTCCCATCATAAATCAGCTAAAGGTGTTTTATTTATAGGTTCGCAACTGCTTATGACGAGTATCCATCAGGTACATTCATCCCTTCTCTCTTCCTTGTCTGCTGTGCGATGACCACCCAAACCTAGCTTAACCCCCTTCCATTCGATGCTAACTGCTGAATGCAATTCTTATTGCTACTTGAGCACCCTAACATTTTCTTTGCAGCAGTTCTTGATTCAATCCTAGATCAAGGATATTGTTTTTCTCAAGTGCATATGATGTGTTTGATTGCATTTTACAGTCCCCAATATGTAAGCCGGCGCGCGGCGGCGACCCTCCTCCTCGTCCTCCCCCTCCTCGTCGTCCTCCTCCTCCTCCTGCTCTGTCCTGAGGCATCCATGGGCGTTCAACGAAACCCTAGCTGTACGCCCCAATGGTGGTGACTGCGCCGACGGTAACCCTCCTCGCCCTCCCCTTTCTCCTCCTCTGGCTCCACCTGCGATTTGTTGGGGGTGAGTTATGTATCAGCAACATTTACCTTTGTTTTGGAAATTTTCCTTGTCACTGTAATCAATTATCTAGACATGGTTCTCTTATTTATTTATATGGATATGGATGCAGTTGCCACCGGCTCCCAACTATTACACATGAATATAAACGGGTAAATATGGAGGCCATGGATTATTTTTCCTTCATGGGCAGCACTTTTCACCATCTGGAAGTTGTTAACCAGTTTTGTATTAACAGTCTCAAGGTCTGGACCTTTGTGTGCAATCTGATCCAATTACAGGGGTAACATGTATTAATGTATTATGCCTCCTAATATTTATTTGGTTTCCATCAGTCACATGCTTTGTCTATAAAATGTATTTTTTTTGTGTTCAGTTAGCTAGGTCTGAAATAACCGTCAAAGCTTATTATTGCTTCACCATTGTGTCATGTCAGAAATAGTACCATGATTACCATGATAATATGGTTTTGTGTGATTAGATTATATGTTTGGGATGTTGCCTATTATTTCCTAGCATCTCATCATCTTTGTTTGGCCCCTGTAATTTTCCGTTATGGATTTCCTAAATCAGGTCTGCGTTGAGGTTTGTGTTGGAAAAAAGAGACTTATTTTCTATGGTCTATGCCCAGTTCCCTCGCGGTTGTTACTTATACTTAACTTTATGTGCTTACTTAAGTCCATTATCTGTCACTGTTAGCATAGAATTTTTACATTTGTTATAAGGTGACTTTCCCTCATGAAACATGTCACTTACAAGGCTACAATTTTGTGGTGTATGCAAAGAAGATCCCTCTGCTGCGGTCAACCTTGACAATTTGATGATAGATTGTCTATTCAGATGTGCCACTTATTTTAGGTGGGGCATGCTGTTAGCAAATTGGAATAATAAAAGGAGCTTCTCTCTTTTTCTCTGGATGAAATCTAATTGATCTGATTTGTGGTGCAGAGTGATCCCATAGTATACTTGTCTCCGCCTCACAATAATCTCGATCTCTCCATCTACTTTCAGGCATAATTCTCTTCACAGGTAACTTTAGTGTTGAAATGGTGACCAGATATTTTTTTCCCATTTCTCTTCACCTGTTGTCTCATTACTGATGTTGGTCTATGCTTGGCTGCAGTGAGCAGGTAATTGACCACAGAGGAAGCGATCTCATGTTTGTAATGAAAAAGAAAATTCAGAGATTTGGAGTTCACGAATCCAACCCTTTTTTTACCATCGTATTGCAGGTTGCAGTTTATTCTTAGCCAGTTCCAAGTACATCTTGATGATGCATGATTGGTCAGAAGGTGCTATTTGCTTTTCTCCTACCCTATGCATGAATTTAGGATATGCAACCAGACTTAAAATATTTGTTTTGACTTTTATTTTTTTCCTTCCATATCCTGTGCCTATGGCCATTGGGAGCCCAGGTAAATGCTTGATTAGTTTGGTGATCTTTTTACTCCATAAGTCTTCAACTAAGAACAGGACAAATGTCCTTCCTTTGAACTGGAGGTATGGATCCTGGAGGCTATAGGAAATATTTACAAAATGGTTCAGTCAGCCTCACAAAATGGTTTCTGCAATATGGTTCAGTCAGCCTCACAAAATGCATGTCCACTGTTAATTTGGTGCTTTTTGCTTGTTTTTCCCAATGGAAAAAATTGTTGTTAAATCTACCTCAAGACCATTAGAGGTAATAGTGAAATAGATGTTTCAGTTAATAGAAATGATCCCTGGCGACTGTTACAACTGAGCCCTATCAGTAGTCACCTCCCATAGTGCAGAGAAGCTGGAAAACATGGTCTGTTACAATTTGTTGGAACTTCCTGTCATTTATCTTTAACTCTAAATTAGTTTTCTGAGCTTCCAACTTGGCTGGGTATTTAAACTTGCTACTGCTGTAGTGTAGAACTTTTCATGTCCTAACTTTAGTATACTCACACAAGCAGATACTCTAAGGACATGCGTTGTGTTTTCCACCACCATAGTGATGGGTCTTAGTGGGGGTTCACAAAATAATCAGCACTTTTTATGCCCTGCATGTTTTGGTCAAATGAAATTGGTATGTCTGATCACTATTATTCCCTACCATAATCTCTTATGAAGGAGCTAATTCATAAGTACTTTTCGTAGTATGCCATATATATACTTGGAGAGCGACCCTCCAGCGTGGCATAATAGAGAAACGTTTTTAGGCGAAGTGTATTTTCTATTGACCACCCTTTGTAGCCTCCTGTTGCTACTATATCGTAGCTTTATAATATCAAATAATATATAAAATGTATTACATGCTGTTACTGAAACTTTCAGATCATAACACCTTCAAATAGCTTGTTTCAGTACTCACGAAACTACTACATCTGGGCTCCAACACCAACCTGTTAAGTTATTGTGGATTGTAAAACTAAATTAATGTTGTTGTATTTTTCCATTTCATCATGTATATATAGGACCACACTAATTTGCAGCCTGGCCGGAGAGTACTCTATTATTCAACGCACCGGCCGCCGGAGACAACAGGTCCGGCGAGGTGTCAATGCATGTGGTGAAATACTACTGCACACTAATTGTAAGCATTAATTGCCGGAGACAGCCTGGTGTTTACGCCAGAGCATTAACACGAGAGCATTGATGCATGTATATAATAAAAAGATTATCTGGCTGTCACATGCATCACCGAGTATTACTACTGCTAAAAAAAGAGATGGCTGTCACATGCATTGACAAGGCATGAATGCATTGAGAGCATAATGTGCGGAGACGTTCAAGACATTCTCGATTGGTGATTGAATTGGAAAAAAAATAATCTGGTTTTTTATTACTGAAGCTATCTTTTGTTAAGAAAATAATTCCATCATGTCCCTTGAGCGGTAAATTCTCAAGAGCTGGTCACTGGTGCGTTCAGTCACCGTTGGGATTATTTTTATTACTAATACTATCATATTGTTTAGAAAAAAAAATCCATCATGTCCCGTGAGAGATAAATTCTCCCGTGCTAGCCATCAGGGTGTCCAGTAACCATTGGGATTTTTTTTATTACTGAAACTATCTTTTTTTGTTAAGAAAATAACTCCACCATGTCCGTGAGCGGTAAATTCTCTTGAGCTAGTCACTGGTGTTTATACTATCTTTTTGTTTATATTACTTTTTTTATTACTGGTAGTGTGATTTTGTTTAGAAAATAATTCCGTCCTACCTAGCTAGTGGTAAATTCTCATGTACTATTTTTTAGGCCTGGTTTTCGCAGTTTGGTAGGAAAAAAATTCCCTACTGGACTGTGAACGGTAATTTTATATTTGCTTATCACCAGTCTGTCCGACCGGCTACTAGTTGTTTCATTTTTTTATTACTTATAGTATTAGTTTGGTAAGAAAAAAAAAGAAAATAATTCCCTCCAGGCTTGTATACGTAAATTATTAGTACCAACTATATCATTTTGTTAAGTAAGTAATTTTTATTACTTTATTATTATGGTAAGAAAATAATTCCCTCATGCTACGTAGTTGGTAAATGTTCCTTTTGCTAATCTGCATGTCCGGCCGGCGGAGGGAGTATTCTTTGTTACTTGTAGTTTTATTTTGGTAAATAAATAATTCTCTCCCACCATATGAGCGGTAAATTTTTGCTAATAGTGTCTTCCGAGTATTATTATGGTATAAGAAAATAATTCCCTCATGCTACGTGATCGGTAAAAGTTCCTTTGCTAATCTCTGGCATGCAGCCGGCGGAGGGAGTATCTTTCATTACTTACAGTTTTATTTTTCATTACCATCTATTTGTTTTATTACTAGTAGAGTCATTTTCTTATGAATATAATTACTAGTAGAGTCATTTGTTTTATTACTATCACTATTTGTATCATTTGTTAGGTACTATTTCGTTCATGGCATGTGACCTGGACGTAGTAAATCAGCCGGGCGAGCCATGTAGGGGTGAATTTTAATGAATTCCTGGGAGCCATTAATTATATTAAATTTACGAGACATTTGAATCTACTCGGACATGCAAGTTTTTAATTCAAGAAAGAAACTATTTTATTTGTCAAAATCATTTTTAATTCAAGAAAGAAACTATTTTATTTGTCAAACTCACATCAAATACATAAACAGAGACATTTTCCGGAGTTTTTTATTCAAGAAACTGTATAATGAAGCAAATACATGAACACGCCAAAAACAGCAGCCTTTGACGTTTGATTCTTCATTGACGAGTGGGAGATGGCCTGCTGCACCCTAGATGGATATCTTGCTGTGCTGATGAACTGGTGAGACTTGGACTGAAAGTCTGAAAGGACTGTGCCAATAAGAAAAAAAGAGAGGCCGCGAAATTCAGATAGAAAAAACCACAAATGAGATCGAAGAAACACGGATAGCACTTGGCGAGGATGCTGTACCTTGCTGCGGGAGACACGATCCAGCCCCGCGCGTGGAAGATGCACATCCATGATCTTTTAAAAAATTGGTTTGTCAGAATCATTCATAGCCAGCGATGACTGAAAGTATAAACAATTAAATAGGATAGCTATTAGCAAGAACTTCCACACATGCCAGTACGGCACCGCCGGTCCGCCGCCGCTAAGGCTGCTCAGCGCCTCAGCCCACAGAAGCGTCCAGCAGCTCGCGCGGGCAGACCGCGCTGCCGTCGACCTTACTCGGATCTGGGAGCCACCCAAGCCCTGGGCGCTCGTCAAGTCGAGGGGTGTGCCGCAACCGCAGGGGCCGGGGCATGTCGTACGCGCGAGGCGAGGGCTGGCCACCATCGCCGGAGCGTGTCGTCAACGCGGATCGAGGGGAGGAGATCGTCGCCACGAACTATACAGCTGGGCGCTGTGGCGCCGGCCACGAGCGAGGCCGCCGGTCGCGGGAGATCCGCCGGCGCTGTTCTTCGTGGGCTGTCCGTCACGACTCCGCTCGCCGCGCATTTACCGCTGGTGGCAGTTGCCGCCGGTCGCCGGCGCCGCGAGCGCGAGAGCTCCATCCGCCCACAGTCGAGAACCGCGTCCGTGGCTCCGCCCGCCCGACGCCGCAAAGTCCGCCCGAGTCCGTCTCGGCGCTGGCTAGGAGCCTCTGCGCACGCCAAGGCTGCCGGTCGCGGGCGCCACGAGCACGAGCTCCCGCCCGCCCGCCTCCTTCGCAATCCCCGAGGCTGCCGGAGCGCGTCGTCGGGAAGGAGCCACGGCCAAATGCTCGATGGAGCCGCGGCGACGTTGATGCGCACGGCCGTGGTTTTGCGAAACGCGGTGACGGGAAGGGGTGCGGCGTTGTGGACCGACGACAGGATGAATGGTCAACCTATATACGATGCTGAAGTAGAGGCTAGGAATAATTACGGAATTTATTATTACCCAATTAATTACATGTGGTATTTAATGGTCACCTGATTTTCTAATTATACCTCGTCGCACTGAGCGGCGCTCCGCCGTGTCTCCGCCGGTGCGTTGAGTAGTAATCAACACGTAGGCAGTAGATTAGTGGATATATATATAAAGCATCAATGCATCACTGCATACAGTAGTTACAGGTGTCCAGGTTTGGACTTCCTTGATTGAATTGGCAAGCTTATAGTTTAGTTTTCTTAATGTGAATTCATTTTGGGGTTTAGATATCTATAAATTGCTTCAGTACAACACCTTGACTCCGTGTGTCCTAAACTGCAGTTCAAAGTTCTAAGATATGAGGTCCCATGTGCAGCTGCGGTGCTTACAGTGGTTGATTTAGAGCTTGAGGTAATCAAACATATTCCTTAGTCCAAACCAAAGATGACAAAAGTTGTCAGTGGGTGTCCTCTGTGGTGCCACACTGATAGGTCATAGATGATAGGTGTTTTGTCTTAGTTAATCAGGTACCTGTGTTGGATCTTACATGTACAGTACCTGTTGTTCTATGACCTATCAGTGTGGCACCACAGAGGACCAATGGCATAAATTTATTTGCGTTGCAAGTTCCATGCTCTTATACAAGTTACTTATTAAACTTATCCTGGGTCTAATAGTTACTATACTCATTGCAGTTCACTACAAGTGGTAGCTTGCTGTAACGGTGGCCAACCAGCCTTTATCTGTTCACTTTGGTTTTGTGGTGAGTAGCATTTTGCCCAGTTTTCTGTATATTAGTATCCCTGTTACGCTTACTCATTGCCTTAACAAGGCTGTGTTATTTATAAATTAGATTTGACCCCTTTGATCGTGTCGGTTCAATGTCAATAATTGTAGGTCTCAACAAGACTGTTAACATCACATCTTTATTGCAAATGAAAGAATAATTGGAAGTAATAGGAATATGCAACCAGCAAAATAGCAGTATATTAACTGAAATTAGTTACCTTTCAGTGCTCCCATCATTTCTACAGTTTGCATGCCCTTATGTACTCATGAAACCTTTTTTTGGGGCAATTTCCAAAAAAAAATCTATGAATTTACTGACCATGATGTGTTTGAAGAGTTAGATAGTTCTTACAAATTGTGAGTCTTCGATTTCCAATTACCCTTAATGTTGAGTCTATTTATTATGCCTATAATCCCTGCTCATGTATTTGTGACATGGTATGACTTGACAGGATCATAGTACCATTTGGCTCATGAAGCGACCTAAATATTCAACTGTTTTTATTTACTGCCATACAGAATCTTGTCGATCCATCCATGTTTTTGCTTCCATGCTCCACACAATAGTCAGTGTACACTCAGCCAAGTATCAACATGAGGTAGGCACTCCAATTATTATTTTTCAGGTACCTAATCTTCAGAAAAATGGTGTTTTATTGGGTGCATGATCAGATACACAGAGAATGCATGCTGAAAAAATAGATCAATTACCACTCATCTTGCCTATATGCTTTTGAAGTTCAAGTATGTCTAAAGTTGATTAATAGTTATCTAAACTATGTGTAGTTTTAAAAAACTGATTCAAACATTTTAATTTCCCTCCATCTTTCCCTCCAATAGTAACAGAGGGTGTGCTGGAGACTGAAGATTTATAGTTGAACTGTGCTTAAGCAATACATAAATAATCCTTGTTCTTTTTCTGCTTGAATTGTTATTTTCTCTTACCTTATTCTTTATTGTCAGATTGAAATCGCAAGTTTTAATTCAAGTGCTCACCTTCTATACACGATTCCAAAAGGCGTAAATTCAAAGCTTTGAGTCATGCAGTGAGGATGACAATTCGACATCAAAGCAAAAATTTAGACCTTAAGACTGACAATTCGACAGTAAAAATATTCCCTGTAATAACTAATAATTCTTTTGTATGTTGCTGCCTTGGTTTAGTTGTTCAAGGTTGTTCCAATTATCTTACACCACACAGTGATAAATGGGTTATGACACCTACATATGTAAAATATTAACTGTAAACTGCTTGTGACATCTGTCAGCTGCCTATTTAATCGACGCATATTGTTGTAACCTGCTTCTTGTCCTATTTTTGTTTCCTGAGCATAGTCCTCGCCCAACTCTAGATCGGGCGCACAAAGGCGCAGGGTCGATCTCCTATATTGTTTTATAGATTGATGGCGACCTCACATTGCCCGATTCCTTCACATAGGTTATCGGCGCGCAAATGCGCGCCACCTCACTAGTTCTAACTGAAAAGAACCATGAATGGCTCCTCCACCGAACCAGCATCCACGTCACCTAAAATTTACCCCCCGCCATCAGATTTACCGCTCAATGGCCAGGATTTTATGAATCGATTGTACCCATGCCGACTTCCTATTCAAATCGGCTTCCTTCGCTTCTCTTTGGGATCCAATCACCGAATATATTCTCGCCTTCCCTCCGCTTCTATAGTCCGGTACTTCTCTACCCCCTCTAGATCCATCTCAGAAAAAAAAAACGCCCCCTCATTCTCTACCTCTTCCTCCCGACACTTGCGGGGGGTAATGACGCCGCCGCCGTCGTGCAGGAGCGCCGCGCCATGGCCGCCCACCTCCTTTGCCTCTCATCCTCCACTTCCACCACCGCCGCCTCCTCCTCCCCCTCCTCTCTCCCCTTCCATCCCAAGACGGTGACAGATCTCTCTCTTTCCCTCCCGAGTCGGCGGCACCTCGCGGCCCCACAAGGCCAGCCACGGCGTCTTGACTTTGGCGGTCCCCTCCCTTTCCCACATTATGCACCTACGGGGTTCCTCAACGCCTTCACCCTTTGCTCCGCCTACTCACGTGCTACAGAAACCCTAGCTGCCTTTTGAGCATTGCATACTGATGTGTTCATTTTGTTCATTCAATTGGCATTGGCGGATGATAGCTTCAAGTTGGTCTTTGTTGATGCACTAATTTTGTTGATTCAATTCAATTTCTATCCATCCGCTTACTTGAAGTGTTTAAGCCTATGAGTTTAGGTTCCATTCCAATAAGTACTAATCTTGCGATTTCGTTAGTTCATGGATGAAATTGTCAAGGTGCAATTTATTTTAGTGGGCTCACATTCGATTTCTTACGTATTATGTTTTAAATTTGTGCATGTCCTCAATTTTTTGGCCCAAGTTTTTGCACATAGTTAGCGAATACTAAAACATTGTCGTTGCAGATTAGTGGTCCACAGGCCCTTTTCTGCCATTCCTTCCTTTTTATTTACACCCAATTCATAAATAGTACCGTGAAAGTTGCGGTTGGTAATGCCTTGTGTGTTGTTGGGGAGGGCGACCCTCGCCCTCCCTCGCAGCTCCAGCAGCCCTCGCCGGCGGGCCAAGCAACATATTTCATAACTAATACTCTTCACAGGCAGGTCCAAATGGCGCCTCCGCTAGGCCGAGGGCGTGGAGGACCCAAGCGACACCGAAGCTCCGCTCCATGCTTCGAAAGCGGGGCCTCCGACGAACCCTCGCATGCGGTCGAGACAACATCATAAGCAAGACCAGCAAAGGGCCTCCGCAAGACCCGAGGGGCGGGAGGGCTCAAAGCGCCCCCAAGCTCCGCTCCGCTCTTGGAGGCAAGGCCTTCGTCAATCTTGGTGCGGGGTCGAAGCCCGATCGTCACTTCGAGCCCCAAGCGGAGGGTCTGCGTTGCTAAGGGCGCAGAGCCGGCCTCCGAAGGGTGGGCGTCGCGCAAAAGGCTTGAGCCGTCAAGCCATGGAAGCCGGGCGGCGGGGAGGAAAACCCTACCGTGAGGACAACAATCTAGGGACGCGTGTGTGTTTACCATTATACCCCTGCGAGGGTAAATTACCTCTTCTGCCCTGGCAAGGGCCCACCCATCAGAGTGTGCAAATCCCTACCTACCATGTACCGTGTTGTAAAGCGACCATCCGACCCCTAGGCTTCCTATAAATAGCCGGGTAGGGGCACCAAGGAAGGGGGCGAGTTAGTAACAGGATTCATTGCCATTTAATCAAATCGCAGTCTTAGATAGCTACTCGAGTTCTGTCCTTTTACACTCGAGCTGACCTCCGCTAGTCCCCACCCTCGGCAACACCAGCGAGGGTGAGGCCAAGCGGAGGCCTTCTGTCGTCTGCTCTCCTTCGTACTCGTACCGACCTCCGCTAGTCCCCACCCTCGGCAACTCGAGCGAGGGTGAGACCAAGCGGAGGCCCTCCGTCGACTACTCGTTTCGCCGGTTCCTTGTCATTCCTCTCTCTGTGGGAAGCCCTCGCCCCTCCTCCCGCTACCTCCGATAGCGAAGGCCGGAGGGGCAAGAGTGATCCCCACAGTTGGCGCCGTCCGTAGGGACCGATCAAAAAGTCACAAAAGCACTACCCTCGCTCCGACCGGCCGGAGCCACCCTCACCGAGGCCACCTTCGATCGGACTATGATTTTTCCCCATGCCGTTCATTCATGTGCGGTCATATACACTCTATTTACTCATGTCTATGATGGGACTAACGATTTTTTTCCACCATTTTTTCTTTCCTCACTACCAAGGAGGCTACCTTCGATTGGGCACGCATGACCGGAAGCAACGTGGAGTTGCCCATGTCAGGGTTATCAGTATAGCCCACCGCTTGTCAATATAGCCTTCGCCACTCTTTTGGCGGAGCGGCTCTTGTCGCCTCCGCCATGAGGGCAACCTTCGCGCCTAGCCCCCTCGCCGAGGCCGGGACGGAATGGGACCTCCAGCGGTGCAAGCTAGCAATGTCCCGTGAGGGACCGTGCATGGCCTTCGCAAAGGGTCTCACCGCTGAACACGCCAAGCGAGGACTTTCCATTCTTGCAGGTGCACGCCTTCTTGGCGACAAGATGAAGCAACCATCATCGAGGCAAGAAGAACCAGGCCACCTTCGCAGCTTGACAAATAAGTGCTGTTGGCGTTTCTTAGCGCAATTACTAGAAAAAGGTTTAGAACCCATCCCCGACAACGGCGCCGAAAATGCTTGTTGGCGTTTCTTAGCGCAATTACTAGAAACAGGTTTAGAACCCATCCCTCGGCAACGGCGCCAGAAATGCTTGTTTATTATTTCTTAACGCAATCACTAAGAATAAATATTATCCTTAATGATAACGCCGAGAGAGTGTCGTGATAGATAAATTGAATATTGCAAGGGTCAACCCGCAAAGCGCACGGATCTATCATCGTAGCATTTCACCCGGGAGTATTCGGTATCGTTCATTTATATTTTCCCATGGGAAGGCAGGTTTAGATTTAATATGATGATGATAGCCCACAATGTATGTATGGATAGCCACTAATCATGTACGGGGTAAGTGACAATAATATTGGAGATAGTGGTGACACACACACTTCTCGAGCACTAGAAGGAATAAATAGGAAATAACAAGAAAGGAAAAACCTATGTTGAGTTGGCTATTCTAATATCGCCAATGCGTCGACTATAGTCTACATATGTCATTCATGGTTCATAGCGTAGATGGGCTAAAGTGATGAGGAGATGCCCGTGCTCGGTATATGCCACCCGGTGACACTTGATAAGACTCCAACCCGACACCCTGGACGTGGAGGAGTGCGGCGGACGAACGAGAGTTGTCACCCTCTCGCCGCCTACCTCACTACCGTGGGATGCCGGCATTTCCCGCATGATTCTCTATAGACCTAAGCACCACGCTTACGTTTATAGAAAACTACCTAAACCCCCTCGGTACCCCGAACCTCTACGGATCGACAGCAAGAGTAAAGGTAAACCCGAAGGTACACTGCACCATCACTCGAACTTAGTTCTACTACGCTCCAAGAATAAAATATGATTCAATTAGCCTAAAGTTAGTCATGTTAATTATCACATTATACTAACTATACTCTAGTTGGCATAATATGAATATAACATGAGGATAACTATACTCTAGTTCATATGCATTGCGATATAAATAATGAGACTTGAATAAAGGAAAGAACTTCATAGTAAATTACCAAAAGATCCTTCCAAGGAGACAAGCCCTCCTTGAAGCTTTGCCTAACTCGAATCCTACTACTAAACTAATGAAGGGGAGAGAGTGGTGCTCAAGGTGAGAATGTAACAATGTGATGTGTAGTGTGTTGTGTGTGTGTGTGTGTGTGAGGAGTGCCTCTCTTTATATAGTGGAGAGGAGGAGGGAATGGAGGGCTCTCCTTGCTTCGAGCTATTCTTGGCGGAACGAAACTTTGCACCGCATGCAACCGCCGCTTGAAGATCGCTCCAAACCGCTAGAGAAAGGGCGGGAACTTTGGCCGAAAATAATGCGCCGGCCGCCGCAGCAGGGCCGCCACCCCTTCTCCCCCGCTCGTTTTTGTCATTCACATGTTGGGCCTATGGTGGTGCATGGGCCAAATTGTGCGCGGGGTTTGGTCCTCTTGATTGATCCACTCCTTGGCGCCTTTTTATTCAATACGCTTTCTAATTTATTTGGCAACTTTTGTACCTGTTTCCACTTTTATACCGCAAGACATAATTTCTACGAATACAAGTGGAACTAGGTTAGAAGTAAAGGTATATGTATCATAAGTTTGCCCCTTTCTCAAGAATTGGATATAAGTTGGCGGTATAATATACTCGATAATGACCGCCAACAGTGCCTCCGCCGAGAAAATCTTGGCCAGCACTAGAGCAAAGCAACCTCCGCCATGCCTCAACAAAATGAAGCAAACAAAGTAGCTCTCTCACGAGGGCGCAATGACAGCCGAGACGCCTCGTCGCGACGGAGGACCCCCACCAAAATTTGTCCATGCCAAGCGAGCTCCCCGGCACCCAAATGCTCTCGACACCAAGAAAGGTCCCAACATAGTTTGCCCCTTGTTGGCGCATCAAGGAGCTAAGTACTCAAACACCTCAATTTGTGCAAAACATGTACACACATTGCATATATTTGTATTAACCCCCCTGGGCATATATCGCATACCAACTCCAGCCCCGGTTCCTCCAACGCGAGGCTCTTATACCCCCGTCAATGACCGACGGAACCACCCTAGTCACTTTCGATGAAATGAGCCGAGTGCTCATTATCTAGTCTACACTCATATTCGTATATTTACATACACCTTCGCTGAAATTGCCTAGTGGCCTTTGCTAAGTCTATGCAGGTTCACTTGGGTCATCCTCCCTTGCCGCCAGCCTTCGCAAGGGACTCATCTCCGACTACAATGACTTTGATCGCACCCTCGCCAAAGCCAGGCTTTGGCAAGGGGCTTGCTATTGATATTTCTAACATGATCCAAATTAGGAAGGCTTAAACAAATATATATGGGATATCTATCTAATCATGTTAGCTTGGATATGGGATTAACCTCATGATCCAACAAAGCGAAGTTAGGCGGTGTTAGTAGTGGGATGTAAACTTAGCATCATTATCCATAGTGGAGTTAATCTCACCAGGATATGTACTCAAGGTATACCACTCATTTCTAGGCATTACCTATACACTAGTCTGTCACCCTAGCAATAACGCCAAAGAAATGCGGGCATGGTATTCTTGAAAGCTCTTGATAAAAGAATGAACATGATATCTCGCAAAGCGCCGCAGTATAGAAATACCATCGTAGCACTTCACCGAGTAATCTAGGTATCGTATTTATATTTTACCACGTGGAAGGTAAGTCTATGGAAAGTAGAGAGAAAAGGATATCTAATGATTTAAGAGGTGATTTACTTATGAGGTCCACTTACGGTAGTATAATGCGAGTAGCCATATGCATCTAACATTACTCAACAGGATAAGTGACAAGATAAATATAATTATATAAATGATAAATACCCAAGTCTAAGATCATCATATGCCACTAGTATCATACGAGCTATTAGCATGTTATAGAAAGAATAGAATGAATATTCCTAAGATACTCCTAATCATATATGTCAAATGAATACTACAATTAGTGCAATACATCTAGCTATCATGGCAAGAGTGGATTACATCTACACATGGCACGCATTACCAATAACAACCAAGGACAAAACTTGATCATTACCGTAATTATATATAGCTCGACTAGTCCTATCATTCCGAGGGTGGATTACAAAGGACTCAACAGATTGTCACTCCCGCGATCTACCACACGGCCGAATGTAGGGTGCAATTGCGTATAAACGTTGTATAAACACCACATTTACACATTGCTTATCACCCACATAGTGATCATCTATATGGATGCTATACAATTCCATGCATAAAATATAAGACAAACTCACTAAACTAAACATATAATCATAGCATGCATAAACACATATCAATAAGAATATAATAATTATATAGATCAAAGCCATAACAATTGTATTCTAAATATAATAGTACTTACGAGATAGAATACAAGAGAGAAGTCTCAAGAACGATGATCCTTGCTACTTCTTGACTATCGTGAACTCAAGATGAACTTGATCTTCAACTAGAACTAGCTAGATAGCTAACTACTTCTAGTATGAACTAGGGCTTAGGTCTAGACTTGGTTGGACTTGATGAGTATGAGTTGATAATGAATATTATTTTAGCCCCGGGGGTCACCGGTCTTCTTATATAGTACTTGGCGATGAACGTGAACCCTTGGATCAAACCGACCTTCAATAACGGTGTAGATACAACCTCAATGTCGGTAGTAAACCGATCTAGAAAGGAGAGGCTGACAGGTGGGACCCACCTAGCGGCCGGCCTAAATGGGTCCGCGCGCCAGGTCCGTAAGCTTCCCGGCTTCGTGTTTCTTCTGGTGTCCTCTGGTATCTTCTAGAATGTTTTAGTCCACTTTTCGGGTTGAGTTACTTCACGGTCAAGTCTTGTCATCATATGTCTTGTATATTCCAGAACTTTCTCCATTCTTCTCTATAATTATCTATTAAGTCCCTGGAAAGTCACAGAATACCAAAACTCGTGGAAATATATTAGTTAGACCCCTAGACTTATGTTGGTCTTTATCTTGAGCCCTTATTTCATGTTATTTGTCTTATAATATTATGCTATAACAGGTGTCAACAAGCTCCCCCAAGCTTACCTCTTGCTAGTCTCTAGCAAGACACATGATATTAAATTACTTACTTGGATCAGAGTTGCTTTAACGCTATCACACCTTAAGAGCACACATGCTTTCAAACAAAATTTCTCTCCGGATAAGAATAAACTTTTCAAAACTTCAACTTACCCATATTACCTTTTTACCTTTCGGGGCTTATAACCTTTTCTTCAATCTTGGGCAATTGAAAGATAGAAACGATCAAGTCGAAAGCATCAGTATCTCAAACTCTCTTGATCAACTGTCCTTCCGAGTTTTTTTGCTGGTTTTCAAATAAAACTCAAAGTTCCTCAAGATGACTCTCTCTAATCTCTCATTTGTGGTATTTGTGGATCCTCTCTAAAGCAATAAGGTAGTGTTGCCTTTCTCTCTCATAATATGTAGTATTTTTGGCTAAGGCAGTAGCACACTATGCCTTCTTCTCTCTCACCCTATATCTAAGGCTTATATATCTGGAGCTCATAGGTAGGAGAAAACAATTTATTTACTTACTAAGCATATATTGTAAATTCAATCAATGGATCCAAAGTTACAAGTCACACTGATCAAGTGGTGCATGTGTATGGTGGATAGAATATAGATGGTATGGAATATAATAAGGTGTATAGAATGAATGATGGGAAATATCTTACTTGTGCTCCTTGAGGAATCTTCTCTCTTTTGAATTTGGAAACTCTGTAGAGAACCTGGGTTGTATCTTTCTCTTTCTTTATTTTTTTCTTTTTTATATGGAGAGGCGAGCATCTAAGTACCCATTGTTTTCAAATGGACACTTGTCCATTTTTTAACTCTCCTTTATTCTTTCTTTTTTTCTTAGGAAGGTAGGCTCTACTCGCCCGTAGGACACTTGTCCATTTTTCATCTCCCTTTCGTTTTTTTTTTTAATCTACAACCCAAATCTCTTTTGCAATATTTTTTTTTGAGAGATAAACAAATATATTGGAGCTTTTGTAAGATGTTGGCTAGCAATGAATGAGTGGATGGGTATAGGGAATATTTTTGGTTGCTCTCTCCTGGGATAGGAGTAGAATCATTTTTGCTGGCTAGAGTGAATGGGTGTATATGGTATATATATGTGATGAGTGTATATGTGATGGATGTGGTGGATGCGTACTTTTCGTGGTGAAAATAGCATATGAGTGCATGGAGTCGAAAGTGGAGTGGAATATAGTGGAGTGTACATGATCAGCATGACAAGTTTCTAAGGGTCGACAAAGATTGAACAAACTCAATGCAAAGCAAGCGACCTATATATATATATGTATATATATCTTAAAAGGTTTTCCTAATCTAGGGAGCATGTATATATGGCTATGGTAGGAGGTTCACACTCTTGTCACACAGGAACTTATCATGTGCATTTTCAATTTTCAAAATATAAATCTCCGAAATCTAGTGTCACTAGGAGTAAGATCAAATAGTAGCTCAGACTATCATATATCATATCCGTCAATTACCTAGACTTTAGAGCAAGCATTTGCATCCCATAAGTTTCAGGTTTAGAGTAAATATCAAGTCAAAGTAATTTTGCAAATGGAGCTCAAGAGAAATTAAGCTTGAAAGCTAGGTACTCAAAAAATATATAACAAATGAGCAAGTATTCATCATCTCCATGTTGGCGATTTTTGAGGTTCTTTTTAGTTGAGCAGATTAATCTTAGTGAACACTCTCTCGTGATTCTTTTATTCACACTCTAACATAAGACTCTTTAAACAACTAGACTCTATAAAACTAAACTCTTTAAAACTAGACTCTTAGCAAACTTTCTAGCAAACAAAACATTTAACTAATAATATTAATATAATATAATATATAGATAGTAAGATACTTGCCTGGATAATCAGGTTGCACTCCCCAAGCTAGATTGGAGTGTAGTCTTCAATGATGTAGAAGTTGAGGTAGTTGGCGACAAGGGTGGTGCCTAACATATCTCTTCTCCTCTTGAAATCTGGCTGATCTCAAATAGACAACAAAGCTAGTGGAACTTGATTAAGCATTAGGAGTTAGCCACATTGCTTCATGTTGCCTCGATATATTTTTTTAGATTTTTATTTTTCAAATTTTTATATTTTTATGCAAGAAAAGATAAAGTACTTATGCATCTTTATTTTATTATTTTTATGCCACCACAAAGAAATAGCCTAGAGATGTTAAGCCTCGGGGATATTAGCATGGGGCTTTAAGGTTTTCAAAGGACAAAAAGACAAAATATTTTTGTTGTTTTCAAATGCAGATATAAGATGCTAAAAAAGATAAACATGATATGGGAATAATAAAATATGCAATGCAGATATTTACATATGGATAACTTACCGAAGTTACCTTTCGGCGAGATTTCGGCGTTTAGAGTCCTCCCGAACAGGACTTCAAGTTCTGCTCTTCACTCCCATGGTATATCGGTTGTCACAATTCACTATGTAAAAAAGGCCTCTACAAATGCGCGCGTTGAGGGCTTCTACAATCCTTGGCTGCCTCCCGCCCATTAGGGTCTCTAAATGTCTAACTTTACGACACTGTCCGTAGCGAGCGTGCGCAACAAAGGCTTTAATACGTGCGGGATTTAGTGCGTCTCAAACTTCCCGCTCGTAGTGAGCCCTTGTTACACACGCCGCCGTGGAACGCCTATGTCCTGGGGTTTTGCTCGACCGTGGTCTCAAAGTGTCTACGCATTATTGTCTAAGATGCGATCGTACCTCCGGAAACCTCACGCACCAGCGACATCGCGAATCGACCGCACGTGTCCAAAAGTAGTGACGCATGAAGCCGCGATGCGACCGTAATAGTTTTGAATGTGCGCGCACAAGAAGGCTTCGCGTGCCGCTAACGCACACGACGCGGCTTGTCCGCATCGCGCGCCTCTAACCGCTATCCATTCACGCAGACACCGATCACTATAAGGGTCTCTGTAAACCGTTATTCAAATACGCACCGTGTGGAAAGGAGCGATCGCGATATCTTCGTTACTTACAGACACCTGTGGTACACGTGTTGTGTCACCCGCAGACTACGACGCAGCTTAGATTGCTCGACCAGAACTACACTCCAGTTCACGAGACGCTTGTTTTGTACTACCGCCCGCGAAACTTAATGCACTTTCAAACGCTTACATAGGTCGCTCGATCAGAAACTCATACGTAACTACAGTGCATGTTTAAAACGATCGTCCGCAATGTGTTCCATGTTACAGACGCGGTTGTTCGCAACACGTGTCGTGAAGTAATACACGCCGCTTACGACGCCGTTTTAGTAAGCTTCGTCACGTTCCTTCCCAGCCTTTACGGACGCTCTTTTGTAGGCTCGTGCGTGGGATCGGATTTAGTCGCTTTTCACGCACGACCGCTTTGTTTCGGCGACCGTAAACGTTTCGTATTTTCGACGCTTGTTTGGTGTTTCGGACGTTTCTTCCGGTTCTGCGACGGACATTTAGTACGAAACCTACAAAAAGACATCACAGCCTATGGTCCGTACATAGATAATGTACCGTTTTGGCTATGCGACGTAAATTGAAAATGGTAGACACCGCAAACACAAATAATACGATGCACAGGTCCGATCACAAACAAATGGCGCACGACGCCAGCAGATTGCAAATTCAGGTGTATCTCGATTGTTCACACGGATGTACCCGGTTCTTCGAGCACGCCACGATTGTTCACAACACAAATAACACAGTTCACATGCATGTATCCAAATTTTGATCGTCATGCGGCAAGGGAAACAAGAACATAGTTCACATGCATGTATCCACCGATCGTCATGCAAAGAAGGGAAACAGAATCAAAACTCACGGTTTACTTAAACGAAATGCTCGCCTTCAAGGCTGATGACATGTTCCATAAGAAACTTGGCCATCTTCTCTCTAATATCCTCCAAATTGATCGAATCTCCGTCAAGTCAAAATCCTAATACAAAGAAAGGTAGTCAAAATCTCCCGTCGAATCTCTAATATCCTACGATTGTTGTACACATGGTCTATACTAGAAAATAAGCGCGCTTTGCCGCCTCTAAAATGATTTTGGGCCAAGATTTGGCCACCACGTGATGGAATGTGCAAACGTATTCTTCACTTATTAATTCTTAGTCAAACCTTGTGATGGATATGCGCTTCTCAATGCATGTTAGAGTGCTCAATACAAAGCTTGAAACCTGGAACATATTACGCAGATATATAACATAGATCAGTTTTATACGCTTCTAATTTATCATCCCCGATTACCCTACCATAAATTGCACATTTTCGAAATGATGTTGTTTCCTCGTCATCATGACAATCTTCAAGAGAAATCAATGCAACCTGCAAGAATTCAAATGTTCAACATCCACTTTGTACACTTACTATGAAAACCCACCAAGTAACGACAACTTTATGCATAAGTTACATTAATCTATTTAATATGGACAGATACCTCCGTACCAATAGGTGGAAGAAACCTTTAAGTTGATTTTACTCATAGGGCATCTTGCAACACTTTCAAATTTAAAAGGTAGCAACAAGTAAAATTGGTAGTTGTAGGATTATTACTTGAGAAACTATTATTTTTAGGTAATAATCTGTATGTGTTACCTGTATTAGTTTCTAGTTGTTAGAAAAAGCTCAGAGCTCAACAGTAGCAAAGTACAAAGCTAGATTTATTAAAAAAAAATTGATGATTAGTCGGATACTAAAGCTTAGAACTGGAAATCATATATCGCTGAGGTATCCATGTGAGGATAAGATATTTTTAAAAAGTGCATTTGACTTGTATCATCAATGCATATGATGGTGAATACTATGCATTCAATTGATCACAACAAAATCGGTGACTACAGTTCAAATCTAAGGTTCAATCTTTTGTTTTACATAAACAAATACAACTATGCATTGATAATTCCAGCTCTAACACAAATTTATTGATATATTTATAGTGTCTTTGGCAATCCCCTAATTCATAGGAATTGCTAACAATGAATATCGATCTTGTTGTTTATCTTAAGTACCCATCTATTCTTGTAAAAGTTGGGCTAACTTAAAAAGTCATTATTGATGTTGATTCATGATCGGTAATTATGCCTTTTTTTATAAATGAAAATTTCAAAGTGGGATACTATACATAGGAAGCTCCTAATTAAATATCCTCGAGGTTCATGAATCACATTTTTGAAGAAAAATAGTGTAAGGAAGCATGGTACTCTAGCTTCATTGAATTAATAGGATGCAACACACGGTAGAGGGTGCATTGTAACTTGTAAGATCTCCATGCAGCTAAAAAGCGCACATTGAAATGCTTGTTGATGATATTTCCATAGGTGGGGACAACAACTTCAAGTAGCAATTGTAAACCAAATGTCCCCGAGTGCATTTGTAAGTGAATAAAAGGTAAGACAAAGTGAGCAACATATAATGACGAAAGTAGTTATAATTGGTGACTATTTCCAATTGCACGATCCATTCGCTAAAGCCAATTCAAATGGCCATATGAGATTGATGCTTTGGAATTTGCATTTAGCTAGAATTTCTTTTGAATTACACAAAAATTGATTGACAAGTTAATTCCATGAATTTTTGTTGGAAAATAATAGTATATGTAGTCTCTTGAAAAAGTGAACCAAACTTTGTTTTCGAACACAAACTCTTTTCAAGAAATGGTAGCTCGAAATGGTTGTACTGTACCATGCTTATGTTGCTTTGGTTTTGCTAAAACGTACCCCATCTACCCGACGAAGCTTGGTTAGAAAGGATAAAAGGCTAAGCACTAAAACTTGTTTGCATTTTATAAAAGCGGTTGGATCGGGGATGCGTCCATCATGAGATCCGTCTTTGTCCTAATCAAATCAAAGCTATAGCAATATGGAAAATTACAAAACATGAATGGGTTGATCTTGATCTACTCAAACGTTGTTGTTTTTAACTCGAAGATACAGCTTCAAATGTATCGGACATTGCCCGAAATGTGAAGCAAGCTCTTCGATTCAGATCCACTAACACAAAAGGTTTGGTTGTTTAGCATCACACGTACCTCTTCAAGTTTGTCTGCGCTATTGTCAAACTATTTAACATGACACAATGCAAAGCTAATATTTACACAATTTTTTGCAACATAAGGCAACTAAAGCATAAAAAAATTATAATGCAAAGATTGTTGTGTATATACATTTCTCTAGGTAAGGACACATCACAACAGATCCGATAAAATTGTGTTGCTATTTGTAGAACCTTGGGGAATTTATTTTGCATTTATCAATTTATGCTCATTATAATAAATAAAGAAATTTTAGCTAGAGTAGCATATTATGCAAACATATTTTCCACGGTAGAGGATTAAGTTATGAATCTAACAAAATTAATTTTACATTACTTGGATCTATAATTACTTTCCTAGGAGTTTTTCAAATCTCTACACGCATTAGTACAATGTATAGTTCTTATTAGCATGTACTTGTTCACCTTCTAGAGAACTCGTAGCCGCGTCGCTAGCCTGCCTTGCATCCGCCGACCCGCCACTTGCGCCGTTGGTAGTCCGTAGTAGCGCCACCTAGGGACGCCATGCCGTGGTCACCGTGGGAGGGGAGGCCCGCCGAGCGCCGGGGTGGCGCGCCGAGACCTACGCCGCCCCCGTGGTCGCGGCCGCCGTGCTTACGTTCCTAGCCCGCTCCGGGGTGGCCGGATGTTGGTATTTCTTAGCGTAGCAAGAAAGTCCGCAGCGCACGGAAAGTACCGTTGTAGCACTTCACCTAGAAGTATTCCGTGTCGAATTTCCACGAGGAACGGGTGCTAAGTCTCGCTCTTCTAGATATCAAGGGTCAAGCATAGGAGGTGATCCTAGGAGCGATGTGTTCTTTCAGCACTTAGACTAAGTCGCTACTCGTCTATTAATCGAGTATTACTTCGGGCATCCGGAGTGCACTTGGTCCGCTAAGCGATGCCGGCCTCTTGCTCTACTGCGCAACCGGACGTGGAGGAGTACAATGGGCGGATAGGGCTGTCACCACCTATCCCCTACCTCACTACCGTGGATTGCGGAGCAAACGAGGGTGATTCATAACTTAGACACCACGCCTACGTTACTTGTCACTACTCTAGCGTCGATCGGGGGATCCCGCCTCTATCGGGGCCCTCTACTAGAGCATTTACCACGGGGGGCAAACAACGATCCCATAATTCTCGATATAATAAATGATAGCATGGAACTTAAGAATGATATCGAAAGTAAGACACGAATAACTTCCGCCAATTCATAGAAGTTACCCGTAGAGGTACAAGGTAGGGAGGCGGGAGCCGACAGATCCGCACTCCGACAAAATTAGAAAGATCAAGGGGTCGCTACTCCTCTCTTCCTCTCTACGTTGCACTCTCTCTCACTCCCAATCGAGTGTCTTGGCACTCTCTAAACCAGCCTATATGTGAGACATGGGGTGTAATTCCCGAAGGAATGTGGGGCGAGTGATGGATCACATGGTGAAGGAATGTGGGATTCCTTTATTGAATGTGACTTGTGTGAATGAATGAGGGATGATGCTCTATGGAGGGGGGGTGACCCTCCTTTTATACACAAGTGAAAGGTGGTTTTGGTGGGAAAGTTTGGCGGAAACGGTGAAAAACACCTCCATGCACCGCCTCTACTCCTCCCGGCCGGGACACCGCCCAAGGCGCGGGCGGGATCGGGCACCGGGCCGCGGCGGGCGCCGCACCGGCGGCGGCCAGCCCGTTTTGGCCTGCACGGTGCCGTGCCTTCGCCCGTGGGCTGGTGGCCTGCTCTACATTGCTCTTCCGGAGGTGCTTCGGGTCGGATTCGGTCTCGGTTACGGCCTGCCACGTTCCACTTAGCCAAAGCGTATTTCCCGAAGTTACGTATTGCTCTTTATTTGGTGTACTTTCACCTGTTTTTGTTTGTTCTGCAAAACAAATATTCTCGAATACAAGTGAAACTAGGTGAGTAGTAAATGTTTAGTTACCTTAAATGGGTTTTATCTTTCTTAATTAGAGTTAAGTTGGCGGTATAAAGTATGTGATAGTGGCCGCCAACAACTCCCCCCCGACCATTACCCCACCCCGCCCGCGGGTCGCCAGAGTCATTTGGGACCCCACTCGTCTTTGGGATGAGGGAAGTGGAGGAGTCGAGGGTGAAGGCCGAGGGGAGCGGTGAAATGATCGCCCGTGAATGGCTCGGGGACGACGATGAAGCGGGTACAAGACCAACCAATCCGCATTGGACGGACCAGATCGTATGATGGCTCGATCCAACGGCTAGTGAGTAGCGGGCGGCGTGGCCCGATCCGTTAGCTCGCTTTTGGTACGAGATCGTATGTAGAAGATTGCCAAACAAAGGTAGGCACAAGATGGAGCTGCACTTAGAGTTACCTCGTGACGATCCTAATGAACTTGTTTCATCGGCCCATCAAGTGGTGCGCCGTGTAGAACCCACATGTCTTGTTATCGCTTTGCAACAAAGCAATTTGCAATCATATGAAGAAATTCTCGATAAATCTCAAAGGGAGGCACAATCATATGTAGAACCCACATGTCTTGCAGTTAATTCTAGATTTCGCCATTACCAAAGGTTCTAAGTTTCATAATTGTGTGTAATCTAAGCAACCTCCAAAGCCTCACAAGGCAAAGGAGGAGAGACTCTTGGCACCTCTAGAACTCATACATTCGATCTATGTGAGATGAATGGTGTGTGTAAAGAGATATTTGATGATGTTGATTCATGATGCTTCTAGATTTTGCTATATTTACTTGCCGAAAACTAAAGATGAGGCATTAGCATTAGACTACTTTAAAATCTTTAAGGCTGAAGTTGAAAATTAACTAGACGAAAAGATTAAACATCTAAGGTCGAGATCGTGGTTGTAAACCAATTGGATGTAAGTGGATATTCAAGAAGAAGCTTAGACCTGATGGTGCTATTGACAAGTACAAGGCTCGGCTTGTGGCTAAGGGTTATACCGAAAAGGAGGGTTTCTTTTGATACTTGATTCACCTGTTGCTAGAATGACCACTATTCGAACACTACTCTCCTTGGGTGCCTCATATGGTCCGATCATTCATCAAATGGATGTGAAGACAGCTTTTCTTAATGGAGAGTTGGATGAGGAGATTTATATAGATCAGCCTGATGGGTTTGTACTAAAAGGTGAAGAGCAAAAGGTGTGGAAGAGAGTGGGATTACTTTATCACAATCTCACTATGTTGAGAAGGTCCTGAGCCGATTTGCCTATATGGATAGAAAGTCTTCTCTAGACATTGCAAAAGAATAAGAAGTGTACCGTAGATCAATTGAAGTTCGTACTCTGAAATTGTTGGTTCACTCATGTATCTAGCTAGTGCAAACTGCACGAGAAAGGGACTTGTGCTATCTTAAAGGTACAATGAGTTATGGGATTCACTATTCTCGGGCACCCAAATTGTGCTAGAGGGATATAGTGATGTGAACTAGATTTCGATATTGATCAAATCTACGCCACTAGTGGGTATGTTTTTTTACTCTTGGGGGTGGTGCGGTGTCATGGAGGTCTAGTAAACAAACTATTTTGACTAAATCAACCGTAGAGGCGTAACTTCTTCGCTTTGGATATAGCTATGCTTTGTTATATGATGCTAAGTCATGCTAGTATGATACACATGTTTGGACTAGTTGTTATGATCATGTTATGCTATATGATGTTGAATCAAGCTATGATCTTGATAAGAAAAAAATGCATGGGTCGGTTGTAGGTTAGGAAACACTAACTCGCTTTTTATTGCGCTTTTCAATGGAAGCGTATCGACTTCAAGCCGGGCTATGGTTGCGAGAGGGTTTGTTTCGCCTAAGTTTGGCGATTTTTGTAATAAGTCGCTGAATCGATATGTGGCACAATTAATGATAATTCGAGTGTTTGGTATTCTCGTTTATGTCATGTGAATTTTGGTGTCACATCTATCTAGCTTGCGCCTAAAATGTTTTGGATTATTGTTGGCTTGCCCGAGGGAAATATCTCCGAGAGAAGATTCCGGGGGCAACACTATCACCGAATGCAACCATCGATATATATTCTAAGTTGTAGATTATGGAGAGCTTTCATGACTACAAGATGGTTGCTAACCGATCTATAGTCAAGCAAGCTCATGAGGTTCAAAGACATGGCAAAAGAACTTGAACTCCTTAAGTGTGTCATACCCGACGAGTTTGTAGCCGTATGCATTAATGCTAAGTTGCCTTTTTTCATAGAAGAGCTAGAAAATATCGGTTGAAAACCCGATAGCATCTCTTGATGTTGAGGAAAAGATTCGGGCAAAGAACACTATTGAGAAGGGGGAAACCAGAGCCATTCTCGCACGAATTTGATGCGGGAAAACCCACATGGCAAGACCAAAGGAAGGAATAAATCTTCCAATGCCGAATTAACAACTACCACCGAGAAGAAGAAAAACAATGATGATGTGCCCTTCTAGATATGTAATGCCCATGCCGCGAGGCCCGCCGGCCAAAATCCCTTCGAAGGTCAATGGTTCAGGATCAAGAAAGCCAACCGACAAAGACATGGCCCTAGCTTCCCCGAAAGGCATCTAGGAATAGAGGCATGCAAGGAAATTTAGCAAGCAAATTGAAACGGAGGAAGTAGTTCATGAATAGAGGAATATAAACAAACTGTAGTTTAGCAACAGTTCGTTTAGTAGGAAATTTTTTGTAAGACAAGATAGCAAAGTAGTACTTTACGTGAAGCAAATCGGTGTTCTTGAGCTTGTGTATTCATCTATGAAGAAAATAAGCGGCAGAAATTATCACCTTTGCTCACTTCCCCGGCAACCGAAAAATTCCTCGGCGACAATCGATGACGCGTTGATGCCTGGGCTTGGATGGAAATCACTGAAGTAGCCGTCTCCTGAACAGATTTGAAAATTTCAGTCACCTGGATATTAGGAAGGCCTTAATATACAATTCTGTAATAGGAAGTCTATGAGGACTACACAATCCACAGAGGCATAGATTACAAAAAATTGCACTCTCCGTTAACGGTAACATAGTTCACATGCATGTATCCAGCTGGTCATCATGCAGCAAGGGAAACAGAAGAAACTCACGCTTTACTAAACAAAATACTTGCCTTCGGGGCTGATGATCTGCTCCATAAGAAACTTGGCGATCTTCTCTCTAATATCCTCCAAATTGATCGAATTTCGGACAAGTTAAATTCCTAATACAAAATAAGGTAGGCATAAGTGTTTGTTGTACACATGGTCTTTATTGCCAAACAAAGGTAGGCACAAGATGGAGCTGCACTTCGAAGTTACCTCGGGACAATCCAAATGAACTTGTTTCATCGCAGCCATCATGTGGTGGGCGTGTAGAACCCACATGTCTTTTTCATCGGTTTGCGACGTGCAATGCAAACATATGAAACACGGTGGTGCGTTAGGAAACACTCACCGGTCTATTGCACTTTTCACCGCACCAGTATTTGGCTTTAAGCGAGCGCCAGAGTCAACCAAATAAGCCTTCCCGAATTTAGCAAGCAAATAGATGAAGAGGCATCCCGAATGTTAACACCAAAATTTGGTAGAGCCTGGATGACCGATAGACCGGTCTTGCGATCATTCGGTAAGAGATCATTTGGCTAGCAAGAAGACGGCTACGATCTTTGTGGCATTCGGGAAGCCGCTATTATTCGGCTAAAGAGCCCGAGTTCGAGAAGGAGCCGAGCGTGAGATGGTTCGACAAGCGTGGAGCATCAAGAGGAATATCCGAGGACGAGGGCCCACATCACGTGCAATTCCCACGACTCCGAGAAGACTTGGAGGACAATGTATCTTAGCTAGATATTTTTAGTTATTATTATTCGTAATAAGTTAGGACTCGTCAAAGCCCAGGGTATAAATATAAGACCCCGGAATCGTAAACGATATACCCAAATCAATACAAACAACCCGGCTCCATGCCTTGGCTCCGCCACCCTTCGAGTCCGTCATGTCGCCGATCTATCGCAAGAGGATTCATCGACCCGTCGACCTCTCGTAAAGTACCGGCAACCTTGCACCATGTCTAGTATCGTCGGGCGGATTTAGATTATTGCAAGAAGTCTTGTTCACGCTTAGTATCGTCGGCGGATTTAAGCTATCGGGGGCAAGAGGGTTCTTTTGTCGATCATGAGCCATCCGGTGGGCTAAGGTCTAGCTAAGAGCTAGTTATCATCTTCATTAGATTTTGGCAAGATCTAATGAATTCATTAAGTTACCACGTGTCTGCAATGCTTTTCATTTATTTATTTAATTGTGTTTGCTCACACTTTTTGCCCAATTTAGATTGAGACGTCTCGGCTTTATCTTATCATAGATCTAGTTGCTTTTAGTACTTTAATTGTTCATCTTATCGTGTTACTAGATCTATTTGTTCAAAGTAGCCGAGCTAGATCAATCTAAGTTGTCACGTGTTGTGGGTTCGTATGCGTTTAGATCTTGACAGATCGTGTCATCCGATTGGATGGTTACTCTAGAGCTAGTCATCCCAAGTGGACTAGAGATCGGTTTAATCGATAGGTTTTTTACGCCAGGTAGTTCCTTCTTCATGGACCCCGATTCGGCAAACTTGCCGAACACGGTTATGCTTCTAAGTTATTACGTGTTGCGGGTTCGTATACGTTTAGATCTTGACAGATCGTGTCATCCTAAGGATGCATCTTTGGGTTATTCTAGAGCTAGTCATCCGTGGACTAGAGATCGGTTTAATCGATAGGTTTTTACGCAGGGTAGTTCCTTCTTCACGTATCATGAATGTCTTTAATGATGTTTGTGATTTACTTTCTTTTATTTATCATGTTGTCAATTAATTCGATCTATGCAATAGAGCTTTACGATAGCACATCATCATGATCGACTTTACTTGTTTAAACATGTCTTTTATGATCATTCGGCAAATGTTTTTACATCATATCTTTATGTACGCTTACCGAATGCATTCATTGTTCATTGACGATAGCTCTCATAGCTATATGTCTTTACATCCGCCTTAGAGCCATACATGCGAACCTGCCTTGGTCTCACCGGGCATGTTCCGGATCTCACGTTACCTCCTTGTCAATTAACAGGTCAAATTGATCGCACGCCTTCCGGATTCAAGACACTTTCGGGCGGTAAAGCCGGCTATTCTCGCTTGTTAGTGTGTCTTGGCGCAGGGAGTAGGATTTTTGTGCCTACACCGAATGAGTCCAGAATAGAAGAAATTGTACTCACGGTGTCATGCAAAATAAGGACGGCCATATCCAATACATCCAAAGCCATGAGGTCAAACAAGTCGCCGAAACCCACATTGATCATAGCCTCTTCGTTTGTGTCACGCCAAAAGGCCTCTTTCCCGGGCGATGCAATAAACGCCACCGATTGCCTGATTGCAGCTGCTTGCATGTACCACTCTTGAAGAGCAGCACAAGAAGGCCCCGCCTTATGAAGCTCTTCGGGTGATAGTATTGGAGATCCATGCTGTACTTAGGGTTGGCCTATGCAAACCGAAGGGCATTCGAGCGACTGTGGTGAAATGGGGTGAGCCACTCTCTGCATTCTCACCACCTACAGGGCTAGGGGTGTTGGCGGCGGTGAGCGATGTCCTCGTGATTCCATCTCAACCGCAACATCCGGTCCGGGCCGCGCCCGATTCCATCTCAATTGCGGCATCCGGGTCCGTCTCGCATCCGTGGGCTAAGGCGTATGCGCTATCCGCACCACCTACAAGGCTACGGTGTTGGCGGGCGTTGAACAATGTCCTTGCGATTTTATCGCCTCCAACTCAGCCCCGAGCTCATCTATTGCGACTTCAAGCTCGCTTAAAGTGCTTCGACCTTCGATCGCCTCCCCGAGCTTCCTCTTTACGTACATGTCGCCGCACTCCAAGCCTTCCAACGAGATGAACTAGACACCCCACGCACATGCCCTCGCCTGTTACGAGATGCCGGGACGTCTCGTGAGCATATCTCTTTCCCTTACACCCGGTGCCCTCGGAAGGGCCGGGCTGCCTTCTCTAAAACCTTCTCTCGCTGAAGACCGAGCCCCTATCGTTGCTCACAGGCGGGTGCCCATGGCCTCTGTGGAGCTCATAACTTTCCCTTCCCTTCTATGCAACAAAAGCTGCCCAATCGTCGACACCTATATCAAAAAAATAAGTTACACGGAGAAGTCAACAGGCTAGCACTCAAAAATCTAACAATAAGTAGGGTAACAACATTATAGTAGCGGTCGGTTCAAGTTCAGCGAAGATCCACAACTCAAAATATCCATGTGAGGATAAAATTATACAGTTCAATTACATTATAGGCGCTTTATGAGGACTACACAAACCGAAAGGCAGAGAACAAAAAAAATGTAGTTGAGGAATAGATGAATATAAACAAACCGTAGTTCAAGAATGTCCATTTAATAGGCACATTTTTGTAAGCCAAGATAGTAGTACTCTACAAAGCACTCGTGATTCTTGAGCACGCATATATATTCATCTATAAAGAAAAAAAGCAGCAGTAGTGCAGTTTCCTACGACAAAAACCACACGTATATCAACATTGTAGCAGTCAGGTGTCAAGTTTAGTATCTACAACTCGATATATCCCTCCTCGAGGATAAAATTATACTAGGTGAATAAGGTTTTTGGGAAGCGTTCTTCACGCGACATCGCCCCCGATCTTCGTCACGCTCGTCTACCTTCAAGGCCCTGAGGCACTACATCTTGGTGTCTTCAACATCGCCTTCCGTCGAGCTCTCATCGCCGCCGTTGATCGACGGCATACGACAAAGGACTGAAGACCTCGGCTTCGCTTTGAACCTCTCCATCACGCTGTCATCTACGTCTAGCAGGTATTACTCCCGAGATCTAATCTCAGTGTTAGTCATGTCCAATCTGTTCAATCTATCCGGTGTGCTAGTTGTGCTTACACCGCTGTTGCTATGATCATGCTATGCTATATCTTTGTTGAATCTTGCTATGCTCGTGATATGATTTTGAGTCATGCAAGTTTGCTGCACATGCTTGTTGCTTAATCTAGTTGTTCGGTTCGTCATGATTTATATTATGGATTTAATGCGGGGAAATTGCCTAATATCTTTCTTTTTTACAACAAAAAAAACTGGGGGAGAACTCCACAAAGTGGCGGCCATTTTCATTAATTTTTAAACGAGGAAGAAATATAATTGCCTAATATCTTAACAATCCAAAAACTTTGAAGATTTTAAAGTAGTCGAATGCCTCATCTTTATACAAAGATAATTACAATAGGCGTGCTATGAGGACTAAACAAACCGAGGGCACGGTCGCAAAAAATATAGTTCAGAATACATGAATATATAAACAAATCAGTAGTTGAGTAACAGTCCATTTAATAGGTACATTTTTGTAAGCCAAGATAGTAGTAATATACTGAGCACTCGTGTTTCTTGCTTAACGCCTATTAAATAGGCACATTTTTGTAAGCCAAGATAGTAGTAGTACTCTACAAGACAAAAAGCGATCATTGTTCTTGAGCATGTATATTCATCTATAAAGAAAATATGCAGCAGTAGCTGTAGTTTCCTATGACTAAAACACACACAGTAACAACATTACGTATAGCGGTCAGTGTCAAGTTCAATACCTACAACTCGATATTTCTATCCGAGGATAAAATTATACTGATTCAATTACTCAGAATTGGCGCCTATGAGGACTAAACAAACCAAAGAGGCACAGATCGCAAAAAAATATGTAGTTGAGGAATAGAGAGGAATATAAACGTAGTTTAGCAACAGTTCATTTAATAGGAACTTTTTATAAAGAAAATAAGCGGCCGAGTTGCGCTTTCCTATGACAAAAACACACGTATAACAACATTATAGTTATAGTAGCGGTCGGGTGTATTGTTCAAGATCTACAACTCTAGATATCCATCTCGGGATAAAGGTACCACCTTCCCTCACTTACATTGTAGCGGTCGGTATCGACGTTCAAGATCTAACAACTTCGATATATCCATCTTAGGATAAAGTTATCACCTTCACTCGCCATTCTGTGACTGAAAAAATCAGGCGACATCGCGTGCTCTCTATCTCTTCCCGCCTGATGGTCCGTGGAAGAAAATAAGCGGCAGTAGTTGCAGCTTCCTATGACAAAAACACACAGATAACAACATTATAGTAGCGGTCAAAGGCCAAGTTCAAGTATCTACAGCTCTATATATCAATCACGAGCACAAAATTATCACCTTTCTTCGAGGCGACTGAAAAATTTAGGCGACAATCGTGGTGCTCGCTATCTCTTCCCGCTTGATGATGCATTGATGGTCTGCCGTTGGATGGAAATCACCGAAGCACCTTCGTCGCCTCGAAAAATGGCGTACCAGTGTCGTAGGCTCCCGCTTAGCGCGGGATCCGGGCTAGGGTATTTTAGCGCTAAGCCTTACCCGCACCATGTGCAATATGCGGAGGCTAGGGCTTGAACCCGGGACCTTCCGTTTACAGGCGGTAGAGCACTACCACCTTCGTCGCCTGAACAGATTTCAAAATTTCGCCGCGCTGAAAATTAGTAGGGCCTAATACTATACAGTTCAATTCTTAGGCGCTTTATGAGGACTACACAAACCGCTACGCCGGAGATGACGGCGGCGCTCGGCCGCCGGGTGGAGGATGAAGCCGTCGTAGGTGGTCAGCGGACCCGCGGTCTCCCCTACGAGATGGTGCCTCGTGCCCCGGTGGACCGAGTTGGAGACGGTGAGGGAGGGCGGCCTCGTCGTAGCCGGTGAGCGCATTAACCCGCACTATGTAAAAAGGCTAATAACCGCCAAAGGCGCCCGAGACGCCGCTAATAACGAGCGCGTACGTGTTGTGACATTATCGACGCCGGCGGGCTGTGACAGAGCCGACCAATTTATAAGAAATCAAGTATAATTCGCAATCACCGAGGCAATCGCAGTCTACACTTGAGTCCATATAAACCCGTATTCGAAATCTCGAGTGATTTCAAACTCATCAACAATAACAACAGGATCGTTGAGCTTGGTAGTAAAATCCGCAGTATTTCAAACCAAATTTGATATATTAAACATCGAGGGCGAAGTATAATTTATTACAAACTCAGGTTCATTGTACGGAAGCGGTAGTTTGCGAAAAACCAAATAGTCTCTTAGCGAAAATAAATATAAAATAGTGCCATAGTCATCCCCAGTAGCGGCATGAGACAGGGGATATAGATTTGCCTTGCCCCGGCCTTACTCTTCATCAACAGAAAAAGCAGACAAGTCTTACAAGAACCATGGTAAACATGCTCACCGCAACAACGGAATAAAACCCCGAGTACAAAATACTCAAATAGACTTACCCGGCCCAAAATAAAACAAAAGACTCCAAGGATCATCCTAGGCTTTATCCGGGGTTTAGCCGACTCACATTAATTTCGCAAATAAGGTTGTTTAGTGAGCCTATACATGCTACTTGTATATTTTTCCAAGTTAACAGGGGTACTTAATTAATTATATAACATAGATCCCATAGTCAAGATTAATCATTGCTCAAGAGAATAAATAACAAAGATAAGTAACTTGATCGTAATTATATTTACATTGCCGTGGAAGCATCCCCGGTTCTCACTAACCGAGAGAGATGGCGATTCGAATCGATTTGCAAACCAAATCTACGAATACCTCGACACAAACCAGGTCTACTTTGCAAGGGCAGACCCGATCACTCCCGGACATTACGGACGTAAAGTCTCTGGCCTTGCCGGCTACCCCCCCTTCTCGAAAGCACCCAAGTGAGCGTAAGCAACGAGTACGACCCCCCCGTGCGCATCTTCTTGTGCCCGATTAACCACACCAACCATCACCAAAGGAGGAGCGATAAAGCGAGCATGGCCGCCCCTAACATTCCCATGAGCTTCGTGGCTCACGACCCTACGGAGCCTACTAAATGCCGTGCGCTCAACTTCCGACCACGGCCCGACAAAGTATGAGTCCTTAAACGATCGATGGAAAGACCACAAGTTCCATCCAATCTAACATGTTTTAATTTAACGTGGTTCTCGGCAATGCTTGACAATCACCCATGTGATTGTTCACAACATTTCCTCAAGTGACCGGAATCACCGTTCACTGCAATCACGATCATCGAGCATTAACCTAGACCTCTATATAGGATAAGGCAACTTTCAACAAGGATCATAATGCATCAATGGTTTCAACCAATTCCCTAAACTTAATGCGAGAAACATATAAAAAGACTCAAGTCAATTTAATTGGAAGAATTAGGAAAGGGCGTAATGCTCCGGGCTTGCCTCGCGGTGAACATTGCCGAACATGCTCCGGACACTCAGTCAGCTCGTCGGTCGACCCTTCGTTTCCCCGTGGACTCCTCGGACTGCACTCCCAACCGAACAGCTCCCCGCTCCTCGATCAGCTCCTCCGAACTTCCCGATCCCGAGATGATGCATATGATGGAGAAAAGATATGATTACGATTACATAAATATCATCTTGCATAAAGTAATATGTGTATGATGGATGGATGCTTCATGATGCAAGCTATTAGTAAGTGCATATCTCTTCCGTAGAAACACAACTTATTCTACACAAGAAACCCTAACAACCTACATCAAGCAACACCCTAAACTCACTAATGGCAGGAAATGGCAGCTTGACATGCTGTCACTAAAATAGTCACACGGGGAGTTCTACAACTCCAAATTCAGTGAACTAGGACTCTATGGAAAGCTAACAAAATTTCCTACAAAACATTCCACAGCATCCAGAGCTGAATCTGAACTTATCAGCCTCGAAATTGGGAAAAACAGAGGCTCTGTTTTCAGCCCAAACATCACATATAACCTCCATAACTCACAAACTAGTCATGCAAAATATCTCAAACTTAACCAGCAAGTAAATCAAGTAATTATCTACCAAATAAACCTACTGGACATGTCAAAAGATAATTTAAAGCACATAAAATGACATACCCTAGCAAACACTACACTTGCACCCTATAATTAAATAAAATGCTAGAACAAGAAAATGTCAAAACTATTAAGCTGACCAAACCAAGCTTACTAACAGATCATATGCATGCTAGGAACACATAATAAAAAATACTAATACACATCATCTTCATATAAACATATATTTCTAGCCTATTTTCCATGCACCATAAATATGATAAATACACAACTACTTCAGAAAATTCTACAAAAATTACCAGAGCATCTTACTGGAATATAACAGCTACCATAAAAATCTTAGGGCAAGCTCATGCTCATACAGCCCTACACAAAAATGACAAGTTTACACTAAACCTATGCATGAAAGTACTTTTGTACTATGAAAAGTGTCAGACAACAGATTTCTATGTATGAAAAGCTACTGAAACCTATCAAGAACCACCACACCAAGTTTTACATCCAAAACCCTAATATTTATTTTTCTATGAATTTCTAAAGATCACATGATAAAAAGCACATAAATGAAAAATCACATTTCTTCTATAGAACATACCATGCATGATATTTTTCCTAGACTCTACTCACAAAAACAAGAACTTTTCATACAGAAAGCATATTTTTATCTTGTACCAATTAAAAGATATGATTTTCTCCAATTTCCATGCATTTCTAGCCATAAACAAAACTATATATAAAAAGTTATCAGAAAATAGGATTTCATATTTTTATACTGTAGCCTATCTTCTAAAAAAACATGGCAAAATTTGTTTCACTCAAAATGGACTCAAAATGACCAAGATATGAATTTCTAAAGCTTTTCAACAAAACTAGAAAAACAGAAAAAGAAAAAGAAAAGGAAAATCGGCGGGGCCCGCGTGTCAGGCGACACGAACAGGGCGCTGCGGCGGGTGCGGCGGATCTCCACCGGCGGTGAGTTTCCCGACGAACCAAGGGCACCTACGGCTTCCTCGACAAGAGCTATCGATCCATACCATTTTCCCCAAAAGAAATCGACTCTAGCGCGACCTACGGCGGCGAGCGGCGGGCGCGATGGCAGCGACCGCCGCCCGGTGCTCGACGGACGAACCAAGACCCGCTTCGACTCCTCTTGACTCAACTAAGACATGCAAAGCCATTCCAAGCTCAACGGAGCAACGGGGCGGCGAGAAAACGAACGCTACGCAGACGGCGGCGCCATGGGCATCGCTGTGGCGACGACGCTGGCCCGCCGAAACGACGGGCGACTCTCACTCAACCATCTAGCTCAAGAGCTCAAGCACCTCTAGGCGATCCTAAAACACGAAATAGCCGCCAAAAACTCAATCTATGAGCTCAGACGTGAGCTTGCCTCGACGGGCGCCATGGCGGACTCGCCGGGCGAGCAGTCCGACGGGAAATGAGGTCCGTACCTCGATCTTTACCTCGATTCGACGATGGCTTTAGGTAGGGCAGCTCATTGCGACGCTTAGGGATCTAATTTGGGGTGGATTGGTGCGGTGACGACGGGCGAACGCGGGGCGGCGGAGCTCGATCGACGGGCGATGGCGCTGCCGATGGCGGCGCTTTTCTCCACGCCGAGCGGCCGGGCGGCGTGGGTGGAGTGAAGCTTGGGTTAGGCGCGCGCGGCGTTCTATTTATCGCGGCGCCGCGACCGTAACGGCCCATCCGGGCGTGCGCCGGCGTCCGCTGCGGCGGCCACGCCGACGCTGGGCGGTGTCGGGCCGGCGACGAGCCGACAAGCCCCCTACTCTGTTTTTCTGAACCAGCGACTGTTTTTGGCCTGTGCCTTGAGATCCGTGCAGAATTTGGAAAAAGTCAAAACATCAACTTTGTAGAGAATTTCATAAGCTACAAAACTCTCAATATGAACTTTTTTTCTAATTCGTCCTAGATTTGGAGATAAAAATTAAAAAAACAGCAAGGTCAAACTAAACTAGTCAAAACAGAGTTTGAATTTGACTCAAATTTGACCCAAACTGTTGGGCACTATTTGAACCCTTTCCAAACCTTTTCACAAGAAACTTATAGAAGATCATTTGCTCCACATAAAAAGTACTTCATTTCATCTATAGAAACTTTTTGCTAGAAACACCTCTATCAAGCACTTTTGAAGTGAGTTTCAAAATGGGTCAAAGAGGTTTGACACTCTAGGGCTATTTTATAAAAATTTTCTAAATTGAATCACAAGCTCAAACATGGTCCTAAATTATGTCAAAAAATATATCTAGGCACAATCTAGGTCCAAAACATCATTATAGCAAAGATCCTATAGTAGCTAGATCAAACAAGCCCGAGATGAGAGCAACTCAAATTAAATGCTATTATCACTTGCTCATGCATGAAATGATGATGATGCTATGCAAATGATCATGCTTTCAAGATGCTTAACACCTAGGGTGTTACACCGGGCGAAGGCCGCAATAGGCGCCGGATGGCCCCATTAAAGACCAATACGCCGCCTGTAATAGGAGGTCATTACGCATATCGCGTGTTCATGTAACGCCGCCGCTTTTCTTAATCCGCACGCTGCTTTTGGTCGGGCACAGCCAGCTGCGCTATGGCGCGACGCTTTGAAATCGAAGTCTGCCCAGAATTCAACGTGTATCTCGTGACACGCCGCTTTCATCACAGCGATTTTTGGTGACCGATCGACCGTGGATGCAACCCTAATTCGACGCCGCTTTTGCTTATAGACACCTTTTTGCCGCCGCCTGCACTGCTACGGTATTACGCACGCGCGTTGATTCACGATCATGCGGGTCGAAACCGCCCCGGTTGCTTGACACCGTACGCACGCCTGCGTCGCGCAGATAACGACGCTTGGAACATACAAGGGTCCAGAACGGTCACTTAAATTAAGGTCGCACGCTTATTCTCACAAGTTGTGTTAGGAGGTGTCCGTACATGTCGCAACCACTACCGACGCGCTTATTTTCAGACGAGTTGTGTTAGGAGGTGTCCGTACATGTCGCGAACCACTACCGACGCCGCGCTTATTTTCGTGACGAAAGTTATGTTAGCGGGTCCGCAGACATGTCGCAGCTCCTACCGACGCCGATAGTTTCGCACGAGTTGTGTTATCGTGTCCGCATGTCTCACCCACTACCGACGCTGCGATAGTTTCAGCGACGAGATGTGTTAGCGTGTGTCTCAGACATGTCGCGAACCGCTACCGACGCTACGTCATTTACGACGCGGTGTTGTCGCCAGTACCGTCTCGTGCCGCTTGGGTCGGTATTGCGGACACGCATCGCTGAATAGACGCCGCAGTGCGCTGCGCGTGAATCGCCGCGATGTTACAATCGCGGCGTTGCCGCTGTAGTCCACAGTGTGTCGTGGTGTCCGAAAGCCGCTGCGCATACACGTCGCTGGAGCGTGACGCCGCAATGCACGCTTCGTATTTGTCTTGAGTCTTACGGGGCCACCCCGCCCCGCTAGAGACGATGGATGTTGACACGCCGCCCGCACTGATTGAATTTACCGGGCCTGCATCCGTTTTGAACGGGCCTCCGCCGCGCCGCTGAGAGGCCGGCCTTCTTTGGGCCTGAATTTGACCTCGCATGTTAGGCCCGTTTCTCTTGTGGTACAACGAAGCCGGGCCGTTTTCCGCCGCAAGCGTAGGTTATAACACCGCGGACATATTATTATTTATATTATATATATATAATGCGCTGCCACACACTTCAACACCGCCTCTCTCTCGGGTGGTGGCGGCACACCGCAGGGGGGGGGCGGGGCAGCGGAGGAGCGACGCACGTGACGATAGCTATATACCGCTGATGATTGATTTGCTACGCCGCCGCTATATAGAACACCGTATTTGGATCGCCTCCTTGGTGTCCGTACTTCCTGAACCCGCGGCACGCGACGAGGCTCCAAGTTGGAAGTTGTTCCTCCCGTTGGATGCGCCGCCGAGGATCTTCGCCGAAAGCAGGTCCTCCCAGAGCCGCAACAGAAGCACGCCGCCGTGGCATCCGAGGCGGCATAGTTTCTCGCTTGAATGGAGGCTAGGGTTTTTTCCTTACCCCATACATGCTTCCCAAGAAGCAATCTCAACCGCTGAATCCAACCGAGATCAACGGTGCACAAGCAATCGGGCTTGTCGCCGGTTTGGGCTGCTTTGTTGGGCTCCAAATTCATCCTCGATGTGGAAGGATAGCCCAACAAAATCTGCTCCTAATCATACACAAACTCACAAAGACGAGGCTTTCTCGCCTTGCTTCATTTCATTGTAATCCAATCCACAAGCATCCGCAAATTCAGCATAGGTAGCCTCCAGTTTTGCAAAGGCTTGTCCTCGAAAGTGTGGGGAAACAAAAAAAAAAAAAAAAACTTTCGAATGACCCTTCCATTCCAAATTGCTTCTTTGCCATGAAAAAGCTCAATCCGCACACGCAGTGCATTGACAACACTAGCCTTCACACAACCAAAGTAATCACTACGGATGTGTACACAAAGAAATCAGTTCCAAACCACAAGCAATCATCTTGACAAAGAAAGTTTCAAATAAACCATAAAACCGCACTATCAACCGCGGCAAATAATGCCACAGAGTAAACAAACAAGTTCTCGTCATTAGTCTTATGAAGTCAGCATCTCAATTTTTAAAATATGACAAAAGAAAAGGATGACAAGCTAGACGCTCATGAGTAGAAGTTCCATCCATTGTAAACTCGACAATGTACAAAATATGACACAAAGAGTTTTTACAAGCCATGTGGGTCGTAATGCTCGGTCACACACAACGCATGCTCATAAAGATCAACAATACTCCTATCATGCATATCCCCGATGTGCACAAAGTCAAGGAAGAGACCGCACAAGGCAAAAATGTTACTTTTATGTCCTTGGAAGCGCTAAACATTAGTTTCGGGCCGCTTAGTCTGTCCATCCACATATTCACAAATCGTGATTTGGCATGCCCCGTCCGAAATTCTATTTTCTCTAGAACTTTAGCTGCTTTTCAATAAAGAAGTTGACAAATTCCACATCTCTCTTCCCGCCCTTTTGTAATCTAACAAGCATTCGGTTTCTTAAGGTGGCTTTGAAGACAATCAAGATGATCAAGGGCATAATGGTACTTCACCCTTTTGACCTGGCCTTCAAAGAGACCTCAAGAAATGAAACAAACAAAAAAATGTCCGAGCTGAACACCCCAAAAACGTAGTGACAACGATTGCACAATTTGACTAAATGAACTTTTATTCGCACATAATTCGATTACACATAAACAAATTCAATTCATAAATATCAAGAAATATCACTACATTTGAGCGTGTAAAAAATCTCATCAAGCAATATAAGCTAGAAACTAAATGTGGAATGTAAGGTACATATAAATTTTTATCCAAATGTTAGTTACCTTCACATAGAGCTTTTGTAGGCAAGGGAAACAATTCGAAGACTAACAATATCATTAATGTCGAGATGGCATGCACACAACCAAACTTTAATAGTTCCCATCGTACATGGAGGTATAGACATCTGCAAAACAAAAACTTTGGTTATACATATCTTGACATAATGTATAAATAATAAAGTAAATCAAGTAACAACATGGTGAACTTACAAACTACACACCTTACAAATACCAAACTCGAATGTCGAGGGTCGACCCGAGGGGCCCCAAGAACCTAAGCTTTGGAGCCATTTGATGCGAACGTTCAGCCGAGACTCGGGGCACAATATTAGAATGGGCGCGAGTAATGGTGGCGTTCAATGAATAGCTTTTCTAAAAGAGGAGCATCCTCAATCACCACTTCTTTCGGGATTTTGCTCGACTTCGGATAAATCTTCGCCGGAAAGACCAAACGACCTAAGTGTACAATTAGTTATGCGGATGCAAGAAAGTCCGACATTTCGACAGCACCAAACTCGTAGTATAGGGCATTTGGAGAGAAGCGTATGGAGCATTTTGTCCCCGATAGCCATGCGCCGGATGGTAAGCTCTTTCATATTGGTGAAATGTAAACTATCTATATATCAGACCGGAAACTTGGCGAACTCATGGTGTAGTCTAGGTCCAGGTCTATCATCCGCGATGGTGAGAGCGCAAAGGGAGGAGGATAACAGAATTGGGCCGGCGCGGCCCGCACCGCATATGTGAATGCGCTCCAAAGCTCGAGATGCTCAAGGCTATCGATTTAGGGGATTGAAGCCGCACTGTAGATCCGATAGATGTCGTCTATTCTTTGCCAACCAAGGGACAGCCGGGCGGAAAGGACCAATGATCGGAGATGATCCGGAGATACGATCCGCACGACGCCAAATATATAGTCGGCGCTTTGCGCTTGCGCTTTGATGAGCTTTGATGTCGCCGCCGCAGAGGTTGAGCGGAGAGTTCCGCCATAGGGGCGCCACCGGTAGATAATACTTTGCGCCCCCGGCGCCATTGCCGATTGGTAGGAGGGAGATGATGGTGGTGAGAATGGCGCCCGCGAGGTTGCCGAGCAAGATCGAGCTAGCGGGTAGGGTTTGAAGTCGGTTTTGATGGATCCGGCCGGATGACTCCGCCATTTCCTACGAACCTAGGTTTCTTCATACCGGATCTATCTATTTGCGGAAACCGCTTGCGCCGTTTCTTTCTTGACAACTAAAAGTAGTACAGTACTAGGTTTCTCAAGGGGTAGAAGCCGGCGGTGGCGGCGATATTTTTGCAACATCGGCGAACGCGGGCCGTCCGATTTGATCGGGACCGCTAAGTGTAGGCACAAAAATCCTACTCCCTACGCCGCACACACCGACAAGCCGAATAGCTGGTTTTACTACGCCCGAAAGTGTCTTGAATCGAGGCGTGCCCAAATTTGACCTCGTTAATTGACAAGAAGGTAAACGTAAGATCCGGAACATGCCCGGTGAGACAAAGACAGTTCGCATGTGTATGGCTCTAAGGTCGGATGTAAAGACATATAGCTATGAAAGCTATCTGTCGATGAATAATGAATGCATTCGGTAAACATATATGAAGATATGATGTAATAACAAATGCCGAATGATCATAAAGACATGTATGAACAAATAAAGTCGATCATTATGATGTGCTATCGTAAAAGCTCTATTGCATAGATCGAATTAATTGACAACATGATAAATAAAAGAAATATAAATCATAAACATCATTATAGATATTCATGATACGTGAAAGCATAACCGTGCTCGGCAAGCTTGCCGAATCGGGGTCCATGAAGAAGGAACTACCCTATGTAAAAACCTATCAGATTAAATCGATCTCTAGTCCACCTGATGACTAGCTCTAGAGTAACCCAAAGATCTCAGATCCACCGGATGACACAGTCCTGTCAAGATCTAAACGTATACGAACCCACAACATGTAACAACTTAGATTGATCTATCTCGGCTACGATAAACGCAGATAGATCTAGCAAAGACGGTAAGATGAACAATGAAAGTACTAAAAGCAGCTAGATCTATGATAAGATAAAGCCGAGACTTCTCAATCTAAATTGGGCAAAAAGTGTGTGCAAAAAATATTGAATAAATAAATTGAAAGCATTGCAAACACGTGGTAACTTAATGAATTCATTAGATCTTGCCAAAATCTAATGAAGCCGATAACTAGCTCTTAGCCAGACCTTAGCCCACCGGATGGCTCATGATCGACAAAAGAACCCTCTTGCCCCTGATAGCTTAAATCCGCCTGACGATACTAAGCGTGAACAAGACTTCTTGCAATAATCTAAATCCGCCTGACGATACTAGACATGGTGCAAGGTTGCCGGTACTTACGGAGGTCGACGGGTCGATGAATCCTCTCGCAGTAGATCGACGACACGACTGGACTCGAAGGGTGGCCGGAGCCAAGGCACGGAGCCGGGTTTGTTGTATTTGATTTGGTAGCTTTTTACAATGTACGTGCACCCTTCATATTTATAGAGCTGCTGGACCTAGACCTTGCGTGCAACTCACGCGTAAACAAAACCAATTACAATTTGACTACCTAAAAGAAATATCTAAATTAGAATAATACTACGATATGTGGACTCCGCTTCCGTTACGTAGAATCCTTGACAATGAAGTCTTTCCGGCCGATGTGTCTCTGATCAGTTGGCAAAAGCTTCGTACTGAATCTACATGACACGCATGCACAGAGTCCTGGATAAGCATGTCTCCACTTTGTTAACTAATCTTTCCGAAATCCTGCATGCACGTTGATGACTCCATCAGCCACGTATATATCGTCCCTTGCTTTACACATCCATCTCCGAATGCATATTCCTGCTTCACGTTTTCCTCCTAGAAACACGTTGATTTATTTCTTCATGCGTATAGCTCGGCCAAACAATATTAAAATATTCCTCTCTTGATCTTCTTTGCTTCATACGTGAAACCTGCTATTGCTTGCTTAGCCGAATACATGTGTAAGAGGTTCCCAAATGCCATGCTTGCTTGCTTTCCGTGGACGAGATCATCAAGGCTTGTTCGTGAGCTTTATCTTCAAGTATTAGCCGATTCTGCTTATATCAGGATCTTGACGATCAGCCGACTTGCCGAATGGTCTTACCGAATACTCTTTTCTCTTTTTCAAGTCGGCATCCTCTGTCCGCCATGATTCCTAGGCTGAGTTTTTCCTTGACCAAAATCTGGTGTCAACATAGGCCCCCAAGTTCGGAGTATGAATTTTCATGCTTCGAACTTATTTTGATCCAGCCGCCTTCCCTTGATACACCATCGTTGCCGCTGAGTCTTTTCCCCTTTGAAAGACACTCACTTGGAAAGACAGCTTCCACCATATTCCCACACTCCTGCATGTAAGCCCTGTAAAACAATGATTCCCCAATACATGTGGAAATAGGTCAGTAGTAAATGCATGTGTATAAATGTCACAATCATATCCATTTTTTGTTGATCATCTGATGCTACAATGCCGATCACATTGCAAGAGTATCAGGTTTATAATCGAGATTTCTTTTAAATTTGAATAAAATGGTACTCTACTCATCCATGTATCTCTTCAACCATGGGGCTTTTAGTTCGTACTAAATCTTCAAGCAACTGCAAAACAGAATAGCTACAGAATTGCTTATATTTCATCCTTTGATCACTTTCCTTCCGGAGTTTTTCATTCATTTATTAAAAATAGTATCACATAATATTGCAAAGTCAAAACTGAACCATAAGGAGATACAAGTCATATACTTAGATCAAGAAGTGCAAGTGAATATATTTTTTTTTTGTATTTTTATTTTCCTCATACATGTCATTCTCTCTAATCATTTTAAAGCTACGAGGCTATTGGCCTTCGCCATCTTTTATTTTATTCGCCATCACGTGATCGCCCTTTTTTCTAGAGCGGGCATCTGAGTACCCATTGTTTTAATCTTGGCGGACACGTGTCCGTCGTTTTTTCTGTATAGTATTTTTAGAATAGCCTCATATCTATTTTAATCGAAGAGAGAATATCTATGCATCATCAAGGAATTTATAATTTTATAACGTGTACGTGAATCTTGATCTTGGGAGTATGACTATAATCTCACTAGTGACAACAGTTCGATAAAGCTCAATATGACATCAAGCAAATTTTATTTTATTATTTTACAAAATTCTCCGGATCTCAAGTATCTCTTAGAACAATGTCATAGCAAATTCTATCTCCATTCATATTTCGCGACTACTTCAGACAAAGCTCAAACTTTATGCAACCCACAAATTTCAAAGATTTTAGGACAAATATTACAACCACTAAACCCAAATCTTTAAAGAAATCAAAGTTATAAACTAGACAAGGGTGAAACATAAAACAGAGCATCTATTTATCATTTCAACAATGGATGAACCAAAACATTTATATCACATATAGAGCAGAATGATTCTGAGGATTTTAATTTCAAACAACAGTTTTGCATTCTTAATATTTTCAATTTCAGACATTAAAACTGCTGGATTAATAAGAAGAGAGTTTGCACAAACCACCGTTGAAGGTGAGGACATCAATGGAAGTCATTCGTCTTGTCGTTCTTCAGAATGGATCGCTTGACGTTGTGCAATGTAGGTATGCCGAGTCCAGGCCCCCGAGGCATAGCGCTGATGCATAAGCCTAAGACGTCGAACGTATTCATCTCAGGAGTCTTCTTTGCCATTGGCTCCTTTGAGACGCTTCTTTCCGCTCCTGGATCCTTGTTAGCTCTTGATCGAGTAAGACATCCCAGCAGAAAATATTGAGCCGATCATATACGTCGATGATATTTCTCACATAACCGGCTGCTTCAGATAGCTGCTCTGATTCTCGATTCATCTTTATCCTGCTATTAGGTCAAATGCATCTTGTAGGTTATGCTTGGCACCTGTTCGCTCTGACCTCCTTACATGTTTTTTCCTGTCTGGTACTTTACACTGAATCATTTGGAATTTCTATTCAGGTATTGATACTCTCCCAACCGATTTTCGAAGAAGCAATCGGCATGCACATGGAACTAATTTGCTGATCAGGTATATGTATGCCGGCCACTTACACAGAGCACACATATATGTCCTTTGTAAGCCAACATTGATCTTGATGTCCGGCTGGCTTTCTTTCCTTAAATTAAGATTATACACTTTTCTGCTTGTATGATGAACTCTTTGAATAACCGATTCCTCTTGGAAGTAATCAGCTATCATTTTATTTGTTCAACTTTCCTAACAATCTCGAGTTCAGATTCTACCTTTCCTTGTCATGCACATACGTAGTAGTTGGTTACCAAAGCTCTTCATGCCTCCATCTGGATCTTACTTCTCCAGACCTGCATCTTCATACTGACTCACGGCCCAGACTTCTCCACGTTCTTTGCTCATCTGTCGGCCAAATCTTATAAAGGACAAAATTTAGCCTTGTTTGCCATCAGTAATAATCTGCCGCATGTTGTTAGTGGCACCATAATGTGACACGCATCCCGCAACGATTGGCAAGCTTGATGTAGAAGCAGTAAGTTGATTCCATCAGAATAATTGCAAGGCTTGGGTTTAATCACTGATTATCGATCTTGCCGATTCTTCAAGATCCACCAGCCATCAACTCGATATCTAGAATATCATGTAGCTGAGTAAAATATCGGCTAACCAACAATCAACGCATGTAGGCAGAGCATCGTCAGACCAGGCAGATCCCTCCTTTGTATATTTTCCGAGCTTGACGGCTAACAGAACATTTTCTGATCAAAAGCTGATATGACTATATTTTTTTTAAACTGATGATCCCCTTTCTAGTTTTGCCAACGCTACCATCCATGCACTTCATTGGCATCTCGATAATATTTTCACATAGCCGAGATGCTTTCCATCAGTGACATCGGCTGTCCGCATTAATCTTGATCCTTAAACATCACGAGTGACCCAGATGAAGTCATCTTGCAATCATCGGCCAATGCAGGCGAGAGTAATCGTAGCCTGGCGACGCTAATGAATTGTCTGTCGTCAGAGACTTGAGCACCAGACCTCGTGCAAGTATTGCTGATGTGCTTGTAGTGCATCTCTGCAGTCATGCATCTTTGCCAATCGTCTGGCTTTTTTCTCAATTGCACATGTATTCACCCAGTTGGGCCCATCCATGTGCATCGGCAATTGCCCAAGTTACCAAAGGTGGTCGTACATCACACTTTGCCGATCAGCCTCCTGTCATTGTCATTAGCCGAATATTTTGTAAGTATCTGTTCCTGATATTTCGGCCATCCTGCTAACCAAAACACATTACTCAAATATTACGACTCTAAAAATAGGGCAGCAGAATGTGCTTGATCAAAAAGCCGATGTGACTAGGCCACTAGTCGATCAGCTGATTCCTCTTCTGGACAGTAGACTCCTTGCTCTAGAACCATTACTCTGATCTCTTCATTAACCCCCACAGTTCAAAACTAATTTCGGTCCTCGAGATGAGAAATCTTCGAATTCTGCATTAACGACACATCTATGGAGATTGTGCTGCTCCCAATAGTCAACTCTTTCTTGAACCATCGATTCCCTTCTAGCCGAGAACAATGCATATATATGCTCAGCTATATTATGAATCATGCTCAATAGATTTTCGATCTGGTGCAGCTTGCAGTATTCTAGTAATCTTCCATGGATGCTTCTTGATCGTCTACCCAGCTTTTCTTGTACACTCGCCGAATAGTATAAGACCCTTGTGCGGTGGGTACAATGCAGGAGAATAGCTTTGGCTTCCATAATATCGACGTGCATACGCAGGCCACAGCTAGTATTCTGTCGATGATTCGTGCAGCGAGTCAATTCTTCAAGCTGTCCTCGTTAATTTGTTCTCTCGAGGCAGATACTTCTCCTTTATTAAATTGTGATTGATTGCTCACCATCTCACTGGTAGTATCTTGATCAATGGCCAGATTAATATTAATAATCAGCCTCTTGTTGAAGATAAAAATTTGGTCCATTGGAATATCCAGAGAGAAGGTATCTAACTTCTTGATCAAAACTTGGTGTCCTCTCTAACCACGTGTTCCGAGAAACTTAGCCCATGATTAAGATGTCGTCAGTCGTAGTTGCTCTTGCCTTGCACGGGACTCATTTATTGCTTTGATCTGATATAACATGACGTCCAAACCAATATATTCAGTCGATGCTTTCAGAGTCATGGCTTCGTTATCACGATCTCTTCTTATTCGGCCATCCTGTTTGCCATCCTTCATCTGCTGAATCACAAATGCTGTGTATATCTTGCCGAATTGCCCCAAATAGTCGACCGCATGGACAGTTGCCGAATGCCCCGAGTTACCGACCGCACTGGACGCTTGCCGAATGCCATGTCTTGCCGAACGCTTCTCCTTGAATATCGTGGAGGTTGCTGAACAACGTGTGGCATGAACGTCTTCATGCCCGCACATATACGGGCTAGTTGGCCATCGGGTTTGAGCTGTAATCCGTCCCCATGCTAAATATAGTAATAAACCATGCACGAGGTTCTATTAATAAATCAGGTATGTATTCGAATCCCCTCTGGTCACGACGAGTCTGCATGAGGACCGAGTGGCACATGGACTCCATACCTCTGTCTTCTTCCAAACATATTGCAATAATGATCCTTTAATCAAGGATGGAAACCTGTTTTTCTTAGTACGTGCTGTTATACCAAGGAGCTCTGATCTCTTATCGTTCTGAACATCCCTTCGCATAGCTGGCGATTGCTTTATCTGAATCAGTAGTGGCCCCCCAGGCCAGCCTGCATGTATTTGCTTGTATCCGTGACTCCTCATCCAATCTATTTCCATCGGCTGTATCAGACTAATATGTTTCGTGCACTGCTGTACCATGTTATGCCTGAATGATTACTGGAGATAACCTGATAATACTTCAATCACTTCTTCAAAATTCATGACTTGACATCCTGCTTGAGCTATAGCCGATGCAACCAACAGGCTTCTGACTTGCTTGAGCGGCTGGGTGCAGAAGTAGCAGCCCTTGACGTTATGCTTATCACCTGGAATGTCGACGTGTTGATATATACCGCCACCTTCCCCATGCAGATGCTATGCATGAAAGAGTTGGTATATAAGCTCCATGAGGTGACAACTCTCAGCAATATAGACGATGTAGAAATTTCATTATCCAATCCAACTCCAAAGAATAATCAATATTTCTTCTTGGATTCTCCTTGGCATTGACGTCTTGCTTCTGGATTCTGACCAATCCTTGATGATATCGGTCATCAAGCTGATTTAATGTTGGCCTTTCCAAATATGTGCATAATGATTTCCTCAAACGGCAATAGAAACCGATCCATGTCTTTGGCTCACCGTTCACGACGTCAATCCGGCAAAACTTAAACACTCTTTATTTTTTCCAATAAATAATAATTTCTATTCGGCAATAAATATTCAGCTAGCTCTTGATCCATATGGTACTGGGATCTAACCTTTCTTTCTGCCTGCCGAACAAACGCACTTTCTCGAAGAAACTCTCAAACTGATGGAAAAAATTCTTGTCATGGAGCACGAGCCAACTGTAAACTGTGATCCGGAAGCCAAAATATTTCAGAAACGATTTTACTTCCGATCAGATGATTGTGGTCCCACCGGGCGTGCCAAAAAGTGTGTAGGCACAAAAATCCTACTCCCTGCGCCGCACACACTGACAAGCCGGAATAGCTGGCTTTACTCTGCCCGAGTGTCTTGAATCGAAGGCGTGCCAGTCAATTTGACCTGTTAATTGACAAGGAGGTAACGCGTAAGATCCGGAACATGCACCGTGAGACCAAGACAGTTCCGCATGTATGGCTCTAAGGCGGATGTAAAGACATATAGCTATGAAAGCTATCGTCGATGAATAATGAATCCATTCGGTAAACATATATGAAGATATGATGTAATAACAGCTACCTAAATGATCATAAAGACATGTATGAACAAATAAAGTCGATCATTATGATGTGCTATCGTAAAAAGCTCTATTGCATAGATCGAATTAATTGACAACATGATAAATAAAAAGAAATATAAATCATAAACATCATTATAGATATTTATGATACGTGAAAGCATAACCGTGCTTTCGGCAAGCTTGCCGAATCGGGTCCATGAAGAAGGAGCTACCCTACGTAAAACCTATTAGATTAAACTGATATCTAGTCCATCGGATGACTAGCTCTAGAGTAACCCAAAGATGCAGATCCACCGGATGACACGTCCCTGTCAAGATCTAAACGTATACGAACCCACAACATGTAACAACTTAGATTGATCTATCTCGCACGATAAACAGATAGATCTAGCAGCACGGTAACATGAACAATGAAAGTACTAAAAACAGCTAGATCTATGATAAGATAAAGCCGAGACTTCTCAATCTAAATTGGGCAAAAAGTGTGTGCAAAAAATATTGAATAAATAAATTGAAAGCATTGCAAACACGTGGTAACTTAATGAATTCATTAGATCTTGCCAAAATCTAATGAAGCCGATAACTAGCTCTTAGCCGGACCTTAGCCCACGGATGGCTCATGATCGACAAAAAGAACCCTCTTGCCCCCGATAGCTTAAATCCGCTGACGATACTAAGCGTGAACATGACTTCTTGCAATAATCTAAATCCGCCTGACGATACTAGACATGGTGCAAGGTTGCCGGTACTTACGGAGGTCGACGGGTCGATGAATCCTCTCGCAGATAGATCGGCGACACGACCGGACTCGAAGGGTGGCCGGAGCCAAGGCACGGAGCCGGGTTTGTTGTATTTGATTTGGTAGCTTTTACAATGTACGTGCACCCTTCATATTTATAGAGCTGCTGGACCTAGACCTTGCGTGCAACTCACGCGTAAACAAAACCAATTACAATTTGACTACCTAAAAAGAAATATCTAAATTAGAATAATACTACGATATGTGGACTCCGCTTCCGTTACGTAGAATCCTTGACAATGAAGTCTTTCCGGCCGATGTGTCTCTGATCAGTTGGCAAAAGCTTCGTACTGAATCTACATGACACGCATGCACAGAGTCCTGGATAAGCATGTCTCCACTTTGTTAACTAATCTTTCCGAAATCCTGCATGCACGTTGATGACTCCATCAGCCACGTATATATCGTCCCTTGCTTTACACATCCATCTCCGAATGCATATTCCTGCTTCACGTTTTCCTCCTAGAAACACGTTGATTTATTTCTTCATGCGTATAGCTCGGCCAAACAATATTAAAATATTCCTCTCTTGATCTTCTTTTTGCTTCATACGTGAAACCTGCTATTGCTTGCTTAGCCGAATACATGTGTAAGAGGTTCCCGAATGCCATGCTTGCTTGCTTTCCGTGGACGAGATCATCAAGGCTTGTTCGTGAGCTTTATCTTCAAGTATTAGCCGATTCTGCTTATATCAGGATCTTGACGATCAGCCGACTTGCCGAATGGTCTTACCGAATACTCTTTTCTCTTTTTTCAAGTCAGCATCCTCTGTCCGCCATGATTCCTAGGCTGAGTTTTTCCTTGACCAAAATCTGGTGTCAACACTAAGGTCGTCTGATTCTTAAGCAGCGCAGGCCTCCGGGCTAAGAATTCACAGCCCAAGTTGGCCCAGGCACCTGAATTGTTCACAACAGGCCGTCGGTATTGTTCGTCCACTCCCCACGCAGAGCGGAGTGGAGTTGGGATGCAGACACAGACAAGATGGTCCCACGGGCAACAAGTTCAATATAATAATATATACGTATTTTACAGTCGCCTGTATCCAGCACGGGTCTGAAGCATATGTATGTGTGGTCAACAATTTGTACGAACAAGCTACTAGCATCATATATTTTATCAAATTGAGCAAGCAGTTATCGAGTTTGCATCGATCATCACATAGTTTTAATACTAGCTTAGCTAGATAGTACATCATCACCAAAAGTAAGTCAAGACAGCATAAGATCGATCACCAAAAAAAAAAAAACCTTCTGAATGACCCTTCCATTCCAGTCTTGCTTCATTGCCATGATAAAGCTCAATCCAGACACGCAGAATGCATTGACAACACTAGCCTTCACACAACCAAAGTAATCACTACGGATGTGTACACAAAAGAAATCAGTTCGAAAACCACAAGCGGTCATCTTGACAAAGAAAGTTTCAATAAACCATAAAAGCGCACTATCAACCGTGCAAATGAGTGCCACAAATAAACAAACAAGTTCTGTCATTAGTCTTATGGAGTCAGCATCTCAATTTTTTAAATATGACAAAAGAAAAATATGACAAGCTAGACGTTCACACAATCAAATTTGACACATGAGTAGAAGTTCCATCCATTGTAAACTCTCCACAATGTACGAAGATATGACACAGAGTTTACAAGCAACATAGGTCGTAATATGCTTGGTCACACGTAATGGATGCTCATAAAGATCAACAATACTCATATCATGGGATGCATATCCCTAATGTGCACGCGTCAAGGTAGAGATCGCTACTATTCACTTGGAGCGCACCACACCTTGGGCCTAGAACGCAAGATTTATTATCTTCAAATTACTCCAGCGTAGATGAGTAGGAGGGCGTGGCTAAGGCCCAAAGCATGAAGCGACATTGAGCATCAAAAGCGGGCAATTCGCGGCGCCAAGGCGCAACATGAGGACGGTTGTACAACTCAAGCGGTAGCCACCGCTAAATGATGAGCCCAAAAGGCAAAACAGTAGAGGCCAGCCGAGGAGCTGCGGATGGCAAAGGCGAGGTGGTTGCAAATATCAAAAAGGAGCACGCCGTTGTGGTTGCCAATCTCGAACAGAGCACAAAGAACGGGGATGTGCTTTTCATGCCTCCCATCCTTTTATAATCTCCCGCGTGCGTGGGTCTTTGGGTTTATACCTAGGATCAATCGGAAAAAAAAGTATTTAAGACAACAAAATTATTGAGCAATGCTTGTACAAGCTATAGCATGAGACACCGCAGATATGCAAGACAAAACAAAACCTTTTTTTAGAGCCATTCAAAAAAACCTTCAAAAAAAGGAAGGATAATGCACTTTACAAGCTAGATTTCGGTGCTCACTCAAGAAGATAGTACATAGTTGTTTACATGCATGAAGAAGTGCACCATTGAGTAGATATCAACGTCTTGCATACCTTCAATATCTATACAACATTCAGATATTGCTTTGTTTGTCATATCTTGTGAAAAAAAGGCATTTCGAGATATTGCTTTGTTTGTTATCTGCTACAGAAAGGCAATCTAGATCTTGCCTCTTCCCCATCCTTTTATAATCTCCCGCGTAGGTCTTTGTGTTTGTACCTCGGTGTCCTAGGATGAATCGGAAAAGGTATAAGGCAACAAAATTATTGAGCAATGTTGTACAAGCTTATAGATAGCACGAGCCATACAGATATGCGGGACAAAACAAAACCTTTTAGAGCCATTCAAAAAACCTTCAAAAAAAAAAAGAAAGGATAATGTACTTTACAATCTAGATTTCGGTGCTTACCCAAGAAGATGTGCTTCCGCGACGGACCCCAGATCTACAACCATCAAAAAAAAAAGAAGATGTGCTTCCGCCGACGGACCCCGGATCTACAACCACCAAAAAGAAAAGAAGATGTGCTTCCACGACGGACCCCGGATCTGCAACCATCAAAAAGAGAAAAAAAAACTTCTATTTTTTGTTTCTAGAACCACATGAAAAAACATATCCAAATACATGGATGTGATAAAAGAGGTGCACCTGCCCGGGATGGAGACGAAAGGCGGGCGAGACATCCCCTATGTCGGGACCGCTCTCTACTCTTGTTTGCTTGAGATGAGTTTGGAAAGTTAGGGCGGAGAAGAGGTGAGAAGAGTACTACTAGTACAAAGTATGAGAAGAGGTGTATGGGAGAAGGAAGAGACGAGAGGTCATGAGAAAAAGCGCCCATAGTAGCACTATAAAGGAATCCGAGGTGGCAATCGTAGAGTGTTCGATGCGCACACCATGGTCCCACGGTTAATGTAAAAGGGCTTAATCAGAACTTGTGTCTATTTCGAAATTTTCAAACATTGTTTGGAGGTACTAGGACTATGGGAGAATTAGCAATTTGGCCCTGAAAAAGTTTGTCCTCTACTCTATCCCAACTACCATCGTGTTCCTAGTCAAAAAAAAAACTACCATCGTGTGGGCCCACTTGTAATTTTATCTAAATACGTATATCCATGTGATATCTTGTTTTGAAGAATTAATTGAAACAAATTTAATGGTGTAGCAATCGAATTTAATTTAGATTTTTGGTTTCTCGAGATGGTGTAAAACATTTTTTTAGGTATTTCAAATTGTGGGGCCCGCCCGGTGGCCATTTTCTCTCTCTCGTCTATAATTAATCCGGCGCTTAGCGACAAGGAACCGAGAAGCGTTCACGTTGCCATGGCCGCCTCCCCGTCTCGCCATCACTTCCGGCCGCGAAGTCCCCGTAGTATTGTTGGAAAAGATTTTGGTCAAAACTTTTTTTGGGAAATATAAAAACTTGTCGTTCCGTCCATCCTCGCGCAAAGGTCATCATACGCACCATCCTATAGACTCGTTTTTTCAAGCAAGGGTCTATAGCTAGAATCGTAATCATGACGACATGCACGAACACCGTATACGATGAGGTGTACTGTACATCAGGGGTCACGTATGGAGTCATTTCACATGCCTGTTCGATCGATCGAGAGAGAGAGAAGGAGGTGAGTGTTCGATGCCAAATTTGTTTCAACACAAGGCCAAAATTTGCCTCTTTACGGAACAAATCAAGCTGAATTCGTTTGTTGAGCCACAATGCACAAACTAGTAATACGAGGTTCGATACTGATTCTTGGAGAGCCGAGTATTCCAAATTTGAATTTTTTTTGATAATATAACAACATTACGGATAACAGGTTGTTTTGCTAGCGCCTGATTTTGGCTGATTTAATAGTATTCCGTGAGACATAACAAGCTGAAACTAGATGAAGCAAGAGCAAGCGAACATTGTCAAAAAAGAAGCAAGACCTAAGCTACGAGACATATATGGACGTCCCCTCGGGTCCGCACTTCGAGTAGGGACGACGACACACTCGAGGAGCTTGCGGCGGATTATAATCTCCGAAGTTGTAGTGAAAGGGTCTCGCGAAGTTGTAGTGAAACAAGCGTAACCACGAGTCTCTCGAGTCTTTTCGAAGCGCGACTTGGAAAAATACTCAACTCAGCGAGGAGAGGGAGCGTCCCCACCGGCGACCTCCGGACTGAGCCAAACTTTAAAATAGAAATTACAGTACTATGTAAGAACCAAATTATTTATGTGTAATAACCGATAGTAATGGGCCAAAAGTGATGTCGGGTTTTGTAGTATTGTTATGTATGTAACCAAAGTGATTAGTGACCATTGAACCCAGATTTCTCTTTGCTAACCTTTTGTATCTAATTCAAACGCCTCGCCTCACGATCATTTGAAGCGAGAACAAGGCACTATATATATTCACTATTTTCGACCGGGACTTTAGAGAAATGTCCACAATATATTTTTAATTTTTCCATATACTACTTTTTATATTCATTGTTGCACGACCGATCTATTGTAAATTCACTTTTTGCAGATTTCTGCAAGGTATTCTAAGTAATCTTGTAATGAAGCATACCGGATGCATGACTTTGTTTATGCACTTGCAACATCCATTGCTTTGGAGAGGAAGTTGCTATGTTTTTTCACGGTCAAGACAGGGAACTCCGGTTCTAGAATGGCTATGTGCTTGCGGTACATTTTACTCGCAAATTTTTCTTTGGTATGGCCCTAAAATGCAGCAACATGCCTACAAAGGCAAGAGCTATGCATTTTAAGGATTGCAGAGGATTGAAACTTCCTCCGCACATCTTCTCAAAGGCTAAATTGTTGCGTGTCTTGGACTTCTCCCAGGCATGGGAACCGTTGAGCTACCGAATCTATGATACACCTGCATCACCTGCAAGTGTTAAATCTTTCAGAAAATACCTGCATTACTAAGCTTCGGAGTAGGATTTCTAACTTCAATAAGCTGCATTATTTGGACCTGCATGGCTGTTCAAATCTTAGAGAGCTCCCAGACTCCATTGGCGAACTCAAAGAGTCATTACACACTGGACCTATCAAAATGTGCTAGCCTACGAGAATTGCCCATGTCACTTGGAGAATTGCAAAAGCTTTTATCCCCGAACCCGTCATTTTGTTGCCAACTTAAGACAAGACGAAACTTTCAGTCAACTTACAAACTTGGAGGAGCTAAATATGTTAGGTCAGCAGCGGCTTTAACCAACTACCTACTAGGCTATTCAAGAAGATGGTAAATCTTATTTTTCTCGGACCTATCTAATTGTAATGAGCTTGCAGAGCTCCCCGGATCTTCCGAGGGACTTCGTAAGCTCCAAAGATTTGAATCTGTCGATTGCTCTAAACTTCAAAACATTCTTGGCAAGCTAGTAGATAGCATGGTTCACACGTATATGCAAGAAAAAACAAAAGCTTTTTATAGCCATTCAAAAAACCCTTCAAGAAAAGGAAGGTTAATGCACTTTACAATCTAGATTTCGGTTGCTTACCCAAGAAGATGTGCTTCCGCGATGGACCCCGATCCGCAACCACCAAAAAAAAGAAAAGAAGATGTGCTTCCGCCGACGACCCCAGATCTGCAACCACCAAAAAAAAAAAAAACTTTTGTATTTGCTTTGCTTCAAAAACCACACGAAAAACCATATCTAGCTGCATGGATGTGATAAAGAGCACCACCGCCCGTGATGGAGATGAAGGCGGGCGAGGCGGTCCCTCGTGGCGGATGTGACTCGTACTCGTGGTTTAGTTGAGATGAGTTTGGAAAGTCGACGGAGAAGAGGTGAGAAGAGTACTAACTAGTACAAAGATGAGAAGAGGTGTAGTATGGGAGAAGGAAGTGACGAGAGATCATGAGAGAAAACCCGCCCATAGTAGCACTATAAAAAAAGGAATCCGAGGTGGCAACTATAGAGTGTTCGATGCACACCATGGTCCCACGGTTAATGTAAAAGGGTGATCAGAAACTTGTGTGCTATTTCGAAATTTCAAACATTGTTTATGGGAGAATTAGGAATTTGGCCCCTGAAAAAAAGTTTGTCCTCTACTCTATCCCAACTACCATCGTGTGGGCCCACTTGTAATTTTATCTAAATATATCCATGTGATATCTTGCTTTGAAGAATTAATTGAAACAAATTTAATGGTGTAGCAATCGGAATTTAATTTAGATTTTTGGTTTCTCAGTTGGTGTAAAACATTTTTTAGGTATTTCAAATTGTGGGGCCCGCAGTGGCCATTTTCTCTCTCTCGCCTATAATTAATCCGACGCTTCTACGACAAGGAACCGTAAGCGTTCACGCTGCCACGCCGTCTCGATCTCTGCCTACCGGCCGCGAGTCCCCTCCGTAGTATTGTTGGAAAAGATTTTGGTCAAAACTTTTTGGGAAATATAAAAAAAACTTGTCGTTCCGTCCATCCTCGCGGTGTCATTTGCACTATCCTCCTACGCACTCGTTTTTTCAAGCACGGTCTCAGAGAATCGTAATCATGATGACATGCTCGAACACCGTATACGAGGGGTGTACCGCATACATCGTGGGTCACGTATGGAGTCATTTCACATGCCTGCTCGACGAGAGAGAGAGAGAGGAGGTGAGTGTTCGATGCCAATGTTTCAACACAAGGCCAAAATTTGCCTCTTTACGGAACAAATCAAGTCAATTCATTTGTTGAGCCACAATGCACAAACTAGCAATACAGGTTCGATACAGATTCTTGGAGAGCCAAAGCATTCCAAATTTGAACAATTTTTTGATAATATAATAACATTACGGAGAATAGGTTGTTTTTCTAGCGCCTGATTTTGGCTGATTTAATAGGATTCCGTGAGACATAACAAGTTTAAACTAGATGAAGCAAGAGCAAGCTTAACATTGTCAAAAAAAGAAGCAAGACCTAAGCTACGAAGACATATATGGACGTCCCCTCGGGTCCGCACTTCGGTAGGGACGACGATACACTCTAGGAGCTTGCGGCGGATTATAATCTCCGAAGTTGTAGTGAAAGGGTCTCGCAGAAGTTGTAGTGAAACAAGCGTAACACCTCGAGTCTCTCGAGTCTTTTGAAGCGCGACTCGGAAAAATACTCAACTCAGCGAGGAGAGGGGAGCGCCCCGGCGACCTCCAAAGACTGAGCCAAACTTTAAAATAGAAACTACTATGTAAGAACCAAATTATTGAGCAATATAGCAGAGTCACATAAATTTGTAAGACAACGGACTGTTTTACGGCGTTGCGCTACATCCGGTGCTAGATGCTACCGGAAGTGCCAAGAAGTGCCTCGGAAGGAGACATCCATTCCTCAAGACCTTAACTTCACAAGCACAAAGAAAATGTGCTTTTCTTGCCACATTTTCTTCGACCTCCTCCCCATCCTTTTATAATCTCCCGTAGATCGTTGTGGCTAGCATGAATCACAAAAATATAAAGACAAAACAAAACCTTTTTAGAGCCACTAAAAAAAACTTCAAAAAAGGAAATGCCTTTTAGAGATCTCAATGGTGTTTACCCAAGAAGACGTGCTTCTTTGGCGACATTTTCTTTCGGCCTCCTTCCCAACCCAACACTAGCTAAAACACTAGAGATCGGAGCGGCCGGGACTTCGAGAGACCACATGAAGTCGAGATCCGAATGGCCGGGACTAGATCCGATCCGCAACCACCTAAAAAAAAAAAAAAACTTTTTGTATTTGCTACTTCAAAAACCACATGAAAAACCATATCTAGGTGCATGGATGTGATAAAGAGCACCACCCGACCGTGATGGAGACGAAGGCGAAGGCAAAGGCAAGGCAAAATCCCCTATGTCGGACAGCTCAGCACTCGTGTTTGGTTGAGATGAGTTTGGAAAGTCGGGACGGAGAAGAGGTGAGAAGAGTACTAACTAGGTGCGATGAGAAGAGGTGTAGTATGGGGAGAAGTGACGAGAGACCGCGAGAGAAAAACTGCCCATAGTAGCACTATAAAGGAATCTCGAGGTGGCTATTGTAGAGTGTTCGATGCGTACACCATGGTCCCACTGTTAATGTAAAAGGGCTTATCAGAACTTGTGTGCTATATTTCGAAATTTCAAACATTATTTGGAGTAATAGGATAGGACTATGGGAGAATTAGGAATTTGGCTCAAAAAAAAAGTTTGTCCTACTCTATCCCAACTACCATCGTGTGGGCCCACCGTTAATTTTATCTAAATATATGCATGTGATGTCTTGTTTTGAAGAATTAATTGAAACAAATTTACGATTATAATCGAATTTAATTTAGATTTTTGGTTTAAACATTTTTTAGGTATTTTAAATTATGGGGCCCACCGGTGGCCATGCTCTCCCTCATCTATAATTAATCCGACGCTTCGCGACAAGGAACCGTAAGCGTTCACACGCTGCCGGCACGGCCGGCCGGCTCGGCTCTATAACGCTACGAGTCCCCTCAGACATGCTTGTTGGAAAAGGTTTTGGTCAAAACTTTTTGGGAATATAAAAACTTGTCGTTCCGGCCCATCCTCGCAGTGTCATCCGCACCAAAGACGGGTCTCAGAGAATCGTAATCATGATGATGACATGCTCGAACACCGTGTACGTGAGGTGTACCGTACATCGTGGGTCACGTATGGAGTCATTTCACATGCCTGCTCGATCGATCGAGAGAGAGAGAAGGAGGTGAGTGTTCGATGCCAAATTTGTTTCAACACAAGGCCAAAATTTGTCTCTTTACGAACAAATCAAGCTGAATTCGTTTGTTTAGCCACAATGCACAAACTAGCACAAACTAGCAATACAGGTTCGATACAGATTCGAGTAGGGAGCATCTGTTTAGAAGGCGCCCCTCCTCCCCGTCCGCACTTCGAGTAGAGACAACAAAGACCGCCGAGACGCTTACGGCCCTTGGCGGGGATTATAATCTCCAAATAAGCAAGTCTTAAGCTCTAGCCATGTGCATTATTAAGGCTCGAGACCTATCTAACCGCTACGCTTCTATACAAATCACTCCAAAGAGCGGGGGAGAAAGAGAGGTCGAAAAAGGATCCGCGGGGAAAACGAGATCGTCTAACCGGCGCGTCTTCGACCGCAGTGCATTCACCCAAATCTGAGCCACCGATAGCCCGCAAAGATAGAAAATAGAGGGGTGGAAAAGGATCTCTTGCGACATTTTCTTCGCCTCCTCCCCCATCCTTTTATAATCTCCCCGTAGGTCTTTGTGTTTGTACCTAGGATGAATCGAAAAGGTATAAGACAACAAAATAATTGAGCAATGTTGTACAAGCTACTCCCTCTCCCCAAAAAAATAAAAGACCTTCTTGCTTCCCGAGAAGTCAACATTTTCAAAATGCCTAAGTAATTATATATTTAAATATATAAATATTTATGTTAAGTAAGTAGTATAATCGGAAAGATCTTTAAGTCTAGTTTTTTTAACAAATTTATTTGAAGATTTAAATGTTGCACGTATTTTCTACAAACTTAGTCAAAGTTGAGAAAATTTGACCGACGCTTCCCCATAGCGTCGTTTATTTTGGGACGGAGGGAGTAGTAGATAGCATGAGTCACACAGATATGTAAGACAAAACAAAAGCTTTTTATAGCCATTCAAAAAAAACCCTTCAAGAAAAGGAAGGATAATGCACTTTACAATCTAGATTTCGGTGCTTACCCAAGAAGATGTGCTTCCGCAACGGACCCCGTGATCCGCAACCACCAAAAAAAGAAAAGGAGATGTGCTTCCGCGACGGACCCCGTGATCTGCAACCACCAAAAAAAAAAAAAACTTTTGTATTTGCCGCTTCAAAAACCACACGAAAAACCATATCTAGCCGCATGGATGTGATAAAGAGCACCACCGCCCAGGATGGAGACGAAGGCGGCGGCGAGGCCCCCCCTCGTGGTCGGACCGCTCGGGTTGAGATGAGTTTGGAAAGTCGAGACGGAGAAGAGGTGAGAATGTACAAGATGAGAAGAGGTGTAGTATGGGAGAAGGAAGAGACGAGAGACTACGAGAGAAAACCGCCCATAGTAGCACTATAAAGGAATCCGAGGTGGCTACCGTAGAGTGTTCGATGCGCATACCCATGGTCCCACGGTTAATGTAAAAGGGCTTATCAGAACTTGTGTGCTATTTCAAATTTCAAACATTATTTGGAGTATAATAGGATTACGGAGAATTAGGAATTTGTCCATCGCGTCTGTAGACCATTGTGTTGCTCCATGCGGGAAGAGAGAAAAAGGGAGAGGTCGTGGGACCCACAAGTCTACATCCTAAGAGAAGGAAGAGGCCGGTCCCAACCGCAAAGATCGACCCGCGCATCACCGCTAGGTAAATGCTACGCGCACCCGTAACTCGTACATGGAGGAACGAAAAACGACATTTTTCAAGCTTCGTGAAATTCCCAAAAAAATATAAATAAACTATTACGGCAAAGAATAATCATCGCGGCAACACTTCCGGTGGCTCGCATGAAGTGCTTGGCGGCAGTTCACGCTCGCCCGCCGAGGCGCTGCCGCCGCCGAAGTTGCGCCGATCTCCCCGCAAACACCTCTCGGGCACCGCCGCCATCGGGCGGCGGCGGCGTTCGCCTCTAGAGCGTAAGAGCGTGCGGCACGGCCGCTTTGCCCCGAGTCGGTGGCTTGTTTCAGCCTTTGTCGAGAGGTGGCGAGGCGGTGCCGCGGCCTTCCATGAACACGGTAGACATGCCTACTCAAGCACGCCCTCAGGGTTGCCGACCTAGGCAAAAAGCTTGCCGATGAGACTCGCGACGAGTAGTCTGACTGCCCCCAATCAGACCCGAGACGACACTGCTCTAGCGGATGTCCGTCCTACCGTGGGTCGCGCCACGCCCGTTTTCATCTACAAACAGGTGGCCCGCAGATTGAAGAGGTCCTCCATAGGATGCTTTGCGTGCATGGCGACGTGCATCGCAAGCTCCACAAGCAAGTGCTTCGAAATGTTCTCCATGGCACGGCGGGCGCACGGTGGGGGGCTTTTCTGCTAGAAGCTAGTAGCTCTAAGCGCCGGAGGTGGGAGGTGAACAAGAGTCCGGTGGCGCCGGTTGGAGAGTAGTAATAATAATTAGAGGTATTCCCCTGTTGCTGCGTAGAAAAAGGGGTATTATATTGTTAAAGGATTGAATTGTGTAATCACTAAAATTATTCAAGAAAAAGATTGTTTAATCTTATGTTTAAACTCTAAGCTAAACCAATATTGAATAGAAATATTTAGATATGTTGGATAGGTGACAACTTCCGTAATGCAATAAAACATATATATAATAATTTATTTGAGGAAATCCTTGGTATGTTTTAATCCCGTTTAACTTTGTCCTTCACGCCATCATATCGCCGCGTTGACACACGGTATGAACGAGAAATCTAGTAATGCGTATAAGTTAGAATATTACTATCACACCCTCCTATTCTCTCTTTTTTTTTTTTTTTTTTCCCATTCTCTCTCTCTCTCTCTTTTTTACTTTACTAGTAGTGTACTCTATATACAAACTAGTATAGCATCGGTGGGGCAAGGAAATCACCGTCGCCGCTCTCTTCCCCACCCTACCCCTCTCCTTCGCTCTTCACTTTTCGCTCTCCCTTTCTTTTCTCTCTCACTACACTACACCCACAGATCGAGCATGGACCGACGGTTGAAGGCATCCAAGGCCACGTGCGTCGTGGGCTCAGGGCAAATGGTCGCACGCGCCATATTTCCCCAAGGGCCCACCTGTCATTGAAACCTCTCACTTCTCCTTGCTAGCATGGACATGGTCCAAGAGAATACGTAGATAGGAGAAGAGACCATGAGATCGGTTCACAAAGACAGCCGGCCGGTCCCAACTGCGCAAAGACTGCACCCAGCACGTCAGCCGCTAGGTAAATGCTACGTGCAACCCCGAGAACGCATTACCTGAGGAGCGAAAAACTACATTTTCCAAGCTACGTAAAAATTCCCGTAAAATTAATAAACAAACTATGTACACCCAATACCCTACAAATACGCTTACACCCTCCTATTCTCTTTTTTTCCCCTTTTTTTTCATTATTTTTTTTACTTTACTCTATACCAACTACCATCATGGGACCCACCTATAATTTATCGAAATATAACCATATGACTTCTAGTTTTGAAAAGATTTATTGAAAGGAATTCAATGGTGTAATCGGAATTTAAATTGGTTTTTTTGTTTGTGAGTTATAACATTTTTTAGTTAGTTCAAATAGTGGGGCCTGCCACAAGATCTCAAAGAATCCGAGGTGGCAACTATAGAGTGTTCGATGCGCATACACCATGGTCCCACGGTTAATGTGTGTTTAGTTGGTGAAATATTTTGGGTTCGCTATCAGCACTTTTTGTTTGTATTTGGTAATTGTTATCCTATTATAGAGTAACTAGGCTCAAAAAAGATTCGTCTCGCACTTTTTTGGGGCTTACTATAACTTGTGTGCTAGTATTTCAAAATTTCAAGCATTGTTTGGAGTAGTAATAGGACTATGGCCTATGGGAGAATTAGGAATTTGGCCCCTGAAAAAAAAGTTTGTCCTACTCTATCCCAACTTCCATCGTGTGGGCCCACTTGTAATTTTATCTAAATATATCCATGTGATATATTGTTTTGAAGAATTAATTGAAACAAATTTAATGGTGTAATTGGAATTTAATTTAGATTTTTGGTTTGTCGGTTAAAACATTTTTTAGGTATTTTAAATTGTGGGGCCCGGGGGTGGCCATTTTCTCTCTCTCTCTCTCGTCCCATCCTCGCAGGTGTCATCTCGCACCAAAGACGGGTCTGTAGAATCATAATCATGATGACATGCCCGAGGTGTACCGTCCCATCGTGGGTCACGTATGGAGTCATTTCACATTCCTATTCGATCGATCGAGAGAAAGAATGAGGTAGAGTGTTCGATGCCAAATTTGTTTCAACACAAGGCCAAAATTTGCCTCTTTACGGACCAAATCAAGCTGAATTCGTTTGTTGAGCCACAATGCACAAACTAGCAATACAGGTTCGACATGCATTCGAGTAGGGAGCATCTATTTAGAAGGCAACCTCCTCCCCGCCCGCACTCGAGTAGAGATAACAAAGACCGGCGAGACGGTTGTGGCCCCTTGGCAGGATTATAATCTCCGTATGTGTCTTTAGCTATAGCCATGCGCATGATTAAGGCTCGAGACCTATCTAACCGCTATCGCTTCTATTCATGCCACCGCAGCAGCCAGAGAGAAAGTGCCTTGGAGGGAGACATCCATTTCGAGAGGACACTTGACTGCAAGGAGGCATTGGCAAAACAACACAAAGAAAATGTGTTTTTCTTACAACATTTTCTTCGACCTCCCTCCCCATCCTTTTATAATCTCCCCGCGTAAGTCTTTGTGGCTAGCATGAATCACACAAATATAAAGACAAAACAAAACCTTTTTAGAGCCACTAAAAAAAAACTTCAAAAAAAAGGAAATGCATTTTAGAGATCTCAGCGGTGTTTACCCAAGAAGACGTGCTTCTTTTGCGACATTTTCTTCGGCCTCCTTCCCAACCCAACACTAGCTAAAAACTAGAGATCGAGCGGCCGGGACTTCGAGAGACCACATGAAGTCGAGATCTGAACGGCCGGGACTCGATCCAGATCTGCAACCACCAAAAAAAGAAAAAACTTTTGTATTTGCTGCTTCAAAAACCACATGAAAAACCATATCTAGCTGCATGGATGTGATAAAGAGCACCACCTCGCCCGGGATGGAGACGAAAGGCGAAGGTGAGGCAAATGCCGTCAGGTCGGACAACTCGTACTCAGTTTGGTTGAGATGAGTTTGGAAAGTCGACGGAGAAGAGGTGAGAATATACAAAGATGAGAAGAGGTGTAGTATGGGAGAAGGAAGAGACGAGAGATCATGAGAGAAAACTGCCCATAGTAGCACTATAAAGGAATCCGAGGTGGCTACTTGTAGAGTGTTCGATGCGCACACCATGGTCCCACGGTTAATGTAAAAGGGCGATCAGAATTTGTGTGCTATATTTTGAAATTTCAAACATTATTTGGAGTAGTAATAGGACTATGGGAGAATTAGGAATTTGGCCCCGAAAAAGTTTGTCCTACTCTTTCCCAACTTCCATCGTGTGGGCCCACTTGTAATTTTATCTAAATATATCCATGTGATATCTTGTTTTGAAGAATTAATTGAAACAAATTTAATGGTGTAATCGGAATCTAATTTAGATTTTTGGTTTCTCGCTTAAAACATTTTTTAGGTATTTTAAATTGTGGGGCGGGCGGTGGCCATTTTCTCTCTCTCGTCTATAATTAATCTGACGCTTCGCGACAAGGAAATCACCGTCGCCGCTCTCTTCCCTCTCGCTTCTCTTCACTTTTCTCTCTCCCTTTGTTTTCTCTCTGGCTACACTACACGGCAGACGAGCGTGGACCGACGGTTGAAGGCATCCAAGGCCACGTGCTGTGGGCCTGTGGCAAATGGTTGCACGCCATATTTCCCCAAGGGCCCACCTGTCATTGAAACCTCTCACTTCTCCTTGCTAGCATGGACATGGTCCAGTAGAATACGAGAGATAGGAAAAGAGACCATGAGATCGGTTCACAAAGACAGGGCGGCCGGTCCCAATCAAGAAAGACTAGACCCGCACGCCGATAGGTAAATGCTACTTACACGTGCAGCCCGAGATCGCATTACGGAGGAGCGAAAACTACATTTTCCAAGCTTGAAAAATTCCCGGAAAATTAATAAACAAACTCCCCACACATACATTACACCCTCCTATTCTCTTTTTTTTTTTTTTTTCCCTTTTTTTCGTTCTTTTTTTTACTTTACTCTATAATACCAACTACCATCGGGACCCACCTATAATTTATCGAAATATAACCATATGATTTCTTGTTTTGAAAGATTTATTGAAAGGAATTCAATGGTGCAATCGAATTTTAATTGGTATTTCGGTTTGTGAGTTATAACATTTTTTAGGTAATTCAAACAATGGGGCCTGCCTTTGGCAAATATTTTGCCATCTATAAACGAGGCGGTCTACTAGTGCAGCTCTAGTCCGCCTCGATTCTCCCGTGCATGCTTGGTGAGGCAGGCCATAGTGACAAAGTAGCCCGTCGGGACTCTTCCTTTTTAAAAAAAAATTATTTTTTTTCTCAAGAAAAAATAAAAGGAAAACACCCTCGAATGGAGTAGCTAGAGATGCCTATTTTTATTTGTTGATTGTCCTAATTATAGTATATATCACAACTAAGAACACACATGTCCCAAATCAAAAGGTTGTAAACTACAAAGTTTCATGGATATTTGAGAACTACAATCACTATATTGGTAGTTTGTTGTCTATCGAGGGTCAATTAAAACACTTAAATTTCAATTTTCATTTTTTAATTTGAGGCCTAGTTTTCCTTTACAAGATAATTTCAAAGCAAAAAGTTTAGAACTGTAGAGAGTTTCATAATAACTTAGCGAAATCAACAATTCTTTTTTGGTTGTTTCCCCATCCGGCATAGTGCTAGATAGTGACATTGTTCTTCACAAATCTTGTGAACAAATGTTACCATGACGTCGTTAGATGAAGAAATAACCAATATAAAAGATGTACATCTTTTGAAGTTATACAAATTTTATGTCCATGACTTCTTCTCGAAATCAATAGAGATGCTCCAAAAATGTTGTATGAAGTTGTAATTTTTGAAATTCAAATTTGAAATTCTTTTGGGCTCCACATGTCATAGAGTAGAAAAATGTGGCAAGATTCCTTTAGGCAAAACAAAGTTAAGCAAGATTCTTAGGTCGTGTTTTAAATCACCCGAATTTGGCTCGACGTCTCAAAATTCCAATCACATCAAATCATTAAATGTACCAAAAGACGCATGCATTGAGTATGAAACGTAGGTAATAAACAAAATAGCTAATTGCACAATTTAGATGAGTACATTGCGAGAGACTAATCTTTTGAGCCTAGTTACCCCATGTGATGGTAGGATAATATTTACCATAAACAAACGAAAAGTACTACAAGCTTTTCAATTCGGCACGCGGGCGGCGTGAACCGGTGGCGGTCACAAAGAGCGTTCAAAGGAGACGCCAACGGCACAGGCATAACCGCCAAGCCGGGCGAGTCTCGAGGTGCCGTGGTAAGAGAGAAGGGGAGAGAGTTCACCTCGAGGCGGCCACGCCGAGGTGCTCGCGGGCGACCATGGCGGCCGCGTGGCCGCCGAGGGTGAGAATCGCAAAATAAATTTTTACACCTCACAAACATGAATATACCAATCGTAAATAAATTTTACACCTCACAAACATGGATATACCATTGTCATCACTCTAGTCACTCATCATTTCAGCTTCAATCAAACATCCATGCAAAGACATGATTTGGAGAAATACAACACATTGATATTTAATCACAAACACCATCGTCCCATAAACACCAACAAAACAAAATAACACATGGACTACAACGAATTAAAACGCCTAACCAGGTGTTCATCACCGCATGGTACTCAAACTCAGACGACGGATCTATAAATCATCAACCAATGCTTGCAAGCACACAACCAAAAGGTAGCAAAAGCTGTTCGATCTAGATCATCTAGCTTAGAGCTAAGCTAGCAAAATGTACAACACACACATAGAGTATATAGTGCCTGAGAGCGTCATCGTAGACTGGCCTGCTTATTCCAACGCTGTAGCAAGGAAGAACATACTACACTCGCCGATCCTACACTCTTCGCCGCACCCCACCGTAGCGGCCATACTAATCCACGCCCCCATTCGCCGGGGGTGCCGCAATTGTCTCCACCGCAGCGGCCGTGCGTCTGGCGAGGCACCGGTTGGGCCAGAGAAGGACGATGCCGCCACACCGATACAGGCATCAACAAATCGCCGTGCAACACTTCCGAAGGCTCGCATGAAGTGCTTGCGGCGATTCACGTTCGTCTCAGCGTCGGCAGGCGTCCGCCGCCGAAGTCGCGCCGATCGATCTCCCGCAACACCTCTTGGGCACTATCGCCATCGGCGGCGGCGGCGTTCGCTGTAGAGCGTAAGAGCGTGAACGCATCGGGCCCGCCGCGATGCCCCGAAGTCGGCGGCTTTGTTTTAGCTTTGTCGAGGGCGGCGAGACGGTGTCGCGGCCTTCCACGAACACACGCGACATGCCCGCTCAAGCACGCCTCCGGGTTGCCGACCTTGGCAAGCTTGGTGATGAGACCGCCGATACTACGCGAGTAGTACAAATGCCCCACCGTAGACCCGCCGAGACAAAGACCCGGTCTAGTCGGATGGTCCGTCCCACCAGGGTCGCCGCACGCCGCTTTCATCTCGGAACAAAAAAGGCCCGCAGTTGAAGAGGTCCTCCATAGGATGCTCTGCGTGCATGGCGACGCGCACGCAAGCTCCACAAGCAAGTGCTCCGAAGGTTCTCCATGGCGCGGGCGGCGGCGCTGCGCGGGGGGGCTTTTGTTGGAAGCTCTGAGCGGGGAGGTGGAGGTGAACAAGAAATGTGGTGGCGCCGCGATTCTTGAGTAGCAATAATACGGGTGGCCGGGTGCTTTCCCGTGCGATGGGACATGGGATTTTCCCTTTTTTTTAGGAGCGGACAGACATTTCTTACGACGACATGACCGGCGCCAATTACCGGCGACTTTTTGATAGAGCGCGTCCCGTACACCTTGCGTGCGTGTCTCATCTGCATATCTAGGCCTGTCTCGGTTGAGATCTGCCCGTCTCTCTTGATCGGCGCGGCACCGATTGGGCTGGACGAGGACCTGTACAGACGTATATACTTACGTTACCCCGAATACTTGCCTGATTTGCCTTGTCGGTATCGAATACGTATATCTGATAGTACGCAGATACGCCCGCCTGGGACAGGGGAGAGTTAAATTCTGCCGCGCAGGCGCCAAGCGCCCTCCGCCGTTGATCCTAGTCCTCGATTCTCCCGTGCATGGCCATAGTGGCAATCTAGCCCGTTAGGACTCTTTCCTTTTGTTTTTTAAAAAATATTTCATTTTTCAATTCAATAGAAAATAAAAGGAAAACACCATTGAATAGTATATATATCACAACCCACGAAAAAAATAGCGGCGCTATAGATCACCCGAATTTGGCTTCAAATCCCAAAATTCCCCGTCACATTGAATGGTTAAAATGTACCAATGCATGCATGGATTATGAAATGTCGGTAAACAAAATAACTAATAATTACACGCTTTAGATGTACATTGCGAGACGGATCTTTGGAAATGTCGATCGGGTACAAAGGCCAATTTTCGTGATTTAAACACGCCCTTTAGGCAAAACAAGTTTGGCAACCAATTTGCCCGAACATACATTGCATGTGAGCATCATCGAGCCCGCTTATGCCCACCCCGCGCAGCAAGCGCGTAACATATTACACTCGCCGCGGATCCTACAGTCCTCCGCTACAAGACACCCCCGGCGGCGGCAATATCGATCCTGGTTTTCCGGCCCGGCACCGCAGTAGTACCGCCTCCCCATCTACACCGATGCCCGTCCTAGTGATGCACCGGTTGGGCAAGAGGAGGACGAAAGATGCCGCCTCTCTCCATAGGGGGCACCACCGAAGTCGTCGTCTTTGCGGACTTTCGGTGTTTCGAAAGTACTGCGGGTCGCTCGCGGTCCTCCAACGGGTGCAGCCATCGCCACCGCCGTGTCGCGCTCAATCTCCCGCAACACCTCTCGGGCAAGGTCGCCATCGGGCGGCGGCGGCGTTCCGCCTCAGAGCGTAAGGGCATGAACGCATCGCCGGCCGATGCCCCGAAGTTGGTGGCTTGTTTCAGCTTGTCGAGGGCGGCGAGACGGTGTCGCGGCCTTCCACGAACATGGCGCATAAGCTCGCTCTCGGCACACCTCCGAGTTGCCGACCTTGGCAAAGCTTGGTGATGAGACTTCGCGTGGATACCGCGTGAGTAGTACTGCCCCCCACGTAGACCCGCCGAGACAACACCGGTCTAGTCGGATGCTCCGCCCCACCAGGGGGTCGGCACGCCGCTCATCTACGAACAACGGTGGCCCGCAGATTGAAGAGGTCCTCCATAGGATGCTCAAGTGCATGGCGACGCCGCATCGCAAGCTCCACAAGCAAGTGCTCGGAAGGTTTTCCATGGCGCGACGCGCGCGCCGGCAGGGGGGGCTTTTTTGAAAACTCTAAGCGCCGCGGGGTTTTTTTGCTGAAACTCGAAACTTGGCGGGGTTTTTTTTGCGGAATGGGTGAACAACAGCAATGCGGGTGCGTAGCCCGGTTACCGGAGACGTGGGATTTTATGAGCGCCGGCCGGTGCTCGGGCGGGGAGGTTGATCGTCGGACATAAAACTCCTCACGGGCTGAACGCCGGGCGAAGGAAATGGGCGATGCCCTATCCTAGTGCGCGTCAGAAGTCTAGTCTCGTTTGAGTTTCATACGAGTTTTTTTAAAAAAAAAATTACACAAAGGTAACTCGTGACGCTCACAATACGCACGCACACTCACCCCTATGAACACACGCGTGACGCAATCCCTACCCCTATGAGCACCTCCGAAGGATTGGGCAGCGACAGACCGAGATTCGAAGTCACCATAGGTGCCTCGTTGTCGACAGAACGCCGCTACCACTTAATGCATAATGTCGGTAAATCCTGGGAAAATCTCAAGAAAAGTTGCGAGCACCGTGATTATTTGAACCCCGGTGGGTAGCAACCCACTAGCCCGTCCCTACCATTGGACTACAAGGGCATTAATTAGGCTAATGTGGCACCATATTAATATTGAGAGTGATGATATAAGAGTTTAATGGGAGTAGAGAGAGTTTCATCCCCATTAATCTCTTTTCTCGCACTTGTTTCTAAAATCTGAATGTGTTGAAAATCGTGACATGAAACCCCGTGCCCATTGAGACCGACCTAAACATAAATGGTTTCAAACTACACATGTTTTTCCACGACAAGATGGATCTCAAATCAAAAATTTGTAAACTACAAAGTGTCATGGATAATTGAGAACTACAATCGGTATGCTAGTGGTTTGTAACTTTGTATATCCGAGGCCACTTAAAATATTTAAATTTCAGTTTTCGGGTTTTTGAATTTGAGACCTAGTTTTTCCCAAAGATAAAGACAAAGTCAATAATCAAAGAGTTTTAACTTGAGAGTTTAATAACTTAGCAAGATCTACAATTCTTATTTTGGTTTGATTCCCCATACGACATAGTGCTAGTGACATTATTGTTCACAAATCTTATAAATCTCTTTTTGTAGTTTCATAAACTCGAGAGTTGTGTAAGGGCCTGTTTGGCGGGGCTCATGGCTCAGGCGGCTCCACCAGCACGCAGGAGCCGAGGAGCCCAAAATAAGCTTCTCCGGCTCCCGTGAACAAAGTGGTGGTTGTCGGTGAGAGAGGGAGGGAGTGAGAAAACCGGGCTCATGTGAACAAAGTGCCGCTACGGTTAGCCCTCCGCACCCGGCCGAACCCGCCTCTTCGCTGCTAAACGGACCACTGAATAATCTTGTGAACAATGTTAGCGCGGCAACATCGTCGCATGAAGAAATGACCAATATAAAAGATGTACATCTTAAGAAGTTATACTACAAGTTTTATGTTCATGACTTGTTGTGCTTTGAAACCATAGATGCTCAAAAAATGTTGTTATACAAGCTTCATAGACATGATTTATAGAATTTTAGAAAGAATTGAATCAGATAATTTTATCCTCTGATACAAATATCGAGTTGTAGGTACTTGAACTTGACACCCGACCGCTACTATAATGTTGTTACCTGTGTTTTTAGTCATAGGAAATCGCAGCTACTTCGCTGCATATTTTCTTTATAGATGAATATATATGCTCAAGAACAATGATCGCTTCCTGTCTTCAGAGTACTACTACTATCTTGGCTTACAAAAATGTGCCTATTTAATGGACATTACTCTCAAGAAACACGAGTGCTCAGAGATTACTACTATCTTGGCTTACAAAAATGTACCCTATTAAATGGACTGTTACTCAACTACAATTTGTTTATATATTCATGGATTCCCCTCGAACTACATTTTTTTTTGCGATCCATGCCTCTCTCGTTTATTTAGTCCTCATAGCCCCGCCTATTACAGAATTGTACTGTATAAAGATGAGGCATTCGACTACTTTAAAATCTTCAAAGTTTTTGGATTGTTAAGATATTAGGCAATTATATTTCTTCCTTGTTTAAAAATTAATAAAAATGGCCACCACTTTGGGGGTTCTCCCCCCACGTTTTTTGTTGTAAAAAAAAAAGAAAGATATTAGGCAATTTCCCCATTAAATCCATAATATAAATCATGACGAACCGAACAACTAGATTAAGCAATAAGTATGTGCCGCAAACTTGCATGACTCAAAATCATATCACGAGCATAGCAAGATTCAACAAAGATATAGCATAGCATGATCATAGCAACAGGTGTAAGCACAACTAGCACACCGGATAGATTGAATAGATTGGACATGACTAACACCGAGATTAGATCTCGAGTAATACCTCGCTAGACGTAGATGACAACGTGATGTAGAGGTTCCCCGAAAGCGGCCGAGGTCTTCCAGTGTCGCCGCCGCTATCGCCGATCAACGACGGCGATAGAGAGCTCGACGGCCGACGTTGAAGACACCAAGATGTAGCGCCCCGCCTTGAAGGTAGACGAGCCGTGATGAAGATCGGGAGCGACGTCGCGCCAAGAACGCTTCCCAAAAACCTTATTCACCTAGTATAATTTTATCCTCGAGGGGATATATCGAAGTTGTAGATACTAAACTTGACACCGACCGCTACAATGTTGATATCTGTGGTGTTTTTGTCGTAGGAAAACTGCACTATCTGCTGCTTTTTTCTTTATAGATGAATATATATGCGTGCTCAAGAATCACGAGTGCTTTGTAGAGTACTACTATCTTGGCTTACAAAAATGTGCCTATTAAATGGACTATTCTTGAACTACGCTTTGTTTATATTCATCTATTTCTCAACTACATTTTTTTGTTCTCTACCTCGGCCGGTTTGTATAGTCCTCATAAACCGGCTATTACAGAAATGAACTCTATAATTTTATCCTCACATGGATATTTTGAGTTGTGGATACCGCTGAACTTGAACCCGACCGCTACTATAATGTTGTTACCGCACCCGTGTGTGTTTTGTCATAGGAAACTGCAACTCATCAAGCTTCATATTTTCTTTACGTGATGAATTACATACTGATGAAGATGAATGACTGCTTTGTAGAGTACTACAACTATCTTGTCTTAAAAAATGTGCATATTAGCAATAGTTTGTTTATGTTCCTCCGTTCCTCGAACTACATTTTTTTGTGATATCTCGTGCCTCGAGATATATGAACCCTACTTATTGTTAGATTTTTGAGTGCTAGCCGTTGACTTCTCTCGTGTAACTTATTTTTTTTGATTTAGGTGTCGACGATTGGGCGGCTTTTGTTGCATAGAAGGGAAGGGAAAGGTATGAGCTCACAGAGGCCCCGGGCACCACGTAACGCACGTGGCTCGGTCTTCAGCCAGAGAAGGTTTTAGATAAGGCAGCCCATCCTTCCGAGGGCACCGGTGTAAGGGAAAGAGATATGCTCACGCACGTCATCCCGGCATCTCGCAACGTGGCGGGCATGTGCGTGGGGTGTCTAGTTCGTCTCGTTGGAAGGCTTGGCTGGAGTGCGCCCGACATGTACGTAAAGAGGAAGCTCGGGGGAGGTGATCGAAGGTCGAAGCACTTTAAGCGAGCTTGCACTGCAATAGATGAGCTCGGGGCTGAGTTGGAGGCGATAAAATCGCAAGGACATTGTTCAATGCCCGCCAACACCGTAGCCTTGTAGGTGGTCGGATAGCGGTACGCCTTAGCCACGGATGCGAGCCGGACCGGATGCTGCAGTTGAGATGGAATCGACGCAGGCCGGGACCGGATGTTTGTAGTTGAGATGGAATCACGAGGACATCGTTCACACCGCCGCCAACACCCCTAGCCCCGTAGGTGGTGAGAATGCGAGAGTGGCTCGCCCCATTTCACCGAGTGGCTTCGAATGCCCTGATTCGCCCGCATAGGCCAACCCTAAGTACCGGCATGGATCTCCAATACTATCACCCGAAGAGCTTCATAAGGCGGGGCCTTCTTGTGTTTGCTCTTCAAGAGTGGTACATGCAAGCAGCCGCAAACAGGGCAATCGGTGGCGTTTATTGCATCGCCCGGAAAGAGGCCTTTTGGCGTGACACGCATTTAAGAGGCTATGATCAATGTGGGTTTCGACGACTTGTTTGACCTCATGGCACTTTGATGTATTGGATATGGCCATCCTTCGCTGCATGACACTGTGAGTACAATTTCTTCTATTCTGGACTCATTCGGGATGCCTCTTCATCTATTTGCTTGCTAAATTCGGGAAGGCTTATTTGGTTGACTCTGCGCTCCGCTTAAAGTCAAATCACCGGGTCCGGTGAAAAGTGCAATAGACCGCTGAGTGTTTCCTAACGCATACCACGTGTTTCATATGTTTGCGATTGGCTCGCCGCAAACCGATGAAAAGACATGTGGGTTCTACACGGCCCACCACATGATGGCTGCGATGAAACAAGTTCATTTGGATTTTCCCGAGGTAACTCGGGGTGCAGCTCCATCTTGTGCCTACCTTTGTTTGGCAATAAAGACCATGTGTACAACAAACACTTATGCCTACCTTATTTTGTATTAGGAATTTAACTTGTCCGGAAAATTCGATCAATTTGGAGGATATTAGAGAGAAGATCGCCAAGTTTCTTATGGAATAGATCATCAGCCCCGAAGGCAAGTATTTTGTTTAGTAAACCGTGAGTTTCTTCGTTTCCCTTTGCCGCATGATGACCACCGGATACATGCATGTGAACTGTGTTATCAAGTAACGAAGAATGCAATTTTTGTAATCTGTGCCTCTGTGGATTGTGTAGTCCTCATAGACTTCCTATTACGAATTGTATATTAAGGCCTTCCTAATATCCGGTGACTGAAATTTTCAAATGCCAGCGACGGCTACTTGTTTCAATCGCTAGAATTTTTCTGTTTGCTAGGAAGTGAGGAAAGGTGATAATTCTCGCCGCTTATTTTCTAGCCTCAGCATGTCAATGAAAAAACCATAGTTAAATCAAGAAAAAGGCTATAATAAGGTTTTTGGATTGTTGAGATATTAGGTAATTTCAGTTAATTTCATAAAAATAAATCATGACAAACTGAAAGGCTAGATTAATTAAACATGTGAAGCATACTAGCATAACACAAAAGCATATCAAGATCATAGCATGATTAACATGATCATAACAACTAGTGTAAACATGCCTATCATACTAGCATGACTTAGCATCGTATAACAAAGCATATCATGATCTAAAAGCATATAGCGAAGCATGACATGATCCAATAGTATATAAGAAAGCATGATCATGGCAACCGATGTAAACATAGCGGTTCATACACCGCATGATTGAACATGATGAACAATAAGATTAGAACACGGATGTAATACCTGCCCGATGTAGAAGTTGGTGGTGTTGATGCGCATAACGATTGCGTAAGCTTAGTCGATGAGTGTTCCTTGTTGATGATCCCGCGCAAAGCCTTATGACGACGGGATGACACACTGGATGAAGAGAAACTATCGTGGAAGATTTGGGAGCGGTCACGTGAAGAGCGCTTCCCAAAAACCTTATTCGACGAGACGGGATGGGGAGACTATGCAAAAAGCAAAGAGGGGAAAAGGAAAATATTATTTTTACTACTTTAGGATTTTCTAATTGGAAGGGCTGGCCGGTGCAAGTGGTGTACCGCCTTGTAACCGGAAGGTCTCGTTCAAGCAACAGCCTCCGCATGTTGCACATGGTGCGGGTAAGGCTAGGCGCTAAATTACCCTTCCCCCTGACCTCGCTAGCAAGAAGGCGGGAGCCTACGGCGCTGGTACGCCCTTTAGGATTTTCTAATTGAAACTCCCAATTATAGTTGTGGTGTTGTGTCTAACTCTAATCCCAAAGAGGCTTGGTACAAATATATAGGGAGGAAAACTCCCTACCTCCACATCAACCAACAATATGATAGTAATTGATATCGCACCTCGCACCTTTACTCATGGGTCTGAAACAATAAAGCCCATTAGGGAACACAGATATTGGGCCTTTGAGATTTATCGAAATTTTTTCATATGAATGCCTCATCTTTAGTTTTCAGCAAGTAAATATAGCAAAATCTAGAAGCATCATCAATTAATGTCGTGAAATATCTCTTTCCACACACCATTCATCTCACATAGATCGAATGTATGAGTTCTAGAGGTGCCAAGTGTCTTTCCTCCACCGCCTTGTGAGGCTTTCGAGGTTGCTTAGATTGCACACAATTATGACACTTAGAACCTTTGGTAATGGTGAAATCTAGAATTAGTCAAGCGAGATAGATGTGACACCAAAATTCACATGACATAAACGAGAATGCCAAACACTTTCGAATTATCATTAATTGTGCCACATATCCGATTCATCGACTTATTACAAAAATCTGCCAAACTTAGGCGTAAACAAACCTCCGCAACCATAGCCCGGCTTGAAGTCGACACGCCCGCTGAAAACCGCAATAAAACAAAGGAGTGTTTCCTAACCTACAACCCGACCCATACATTTTTTTTTTATCAAGATCATAGCATGATTCAACATCATATAGCATAACATGATCATAACAACGCGTCCAAACATGTGTATCATACTAGCATGACTTAGCATCATATAACAAAGCATAGCTGTATCCAAAGCAGTAAGTTCTCGCCTCTACGGTTGATTTAGTCAAAATAGTTTGTTTACTAGACCTCGATGACACCGCACCACCCCCAAGAGTAAAAAAACATACCCACTAGTGGCGTAGATTTGATCAATATCGAAATCCAGTTAAGCATCACTATATCCCTCTAGCACAATTTGGGTGCCCGAATAGTGAATCCCATAACTCATTGTACCTTTAAGATAGCACAAGGCCCTTTCTCGTCCGGTTGCACTAGCTAGATACATGAGTGAACCAACAATTTCAGTCACGAACTTCAATTGATCTCTACGGTACACTTCTTATTCTTTTGCAATGTCACACTAGGATCATAAGGTGCTTTGAAAAGACTTTCTATCCATATAGCCAAATCGGCTCAGGGACCTTCTCAACATAGTGAGATTGTGATAAAGTAATCCCACTCTCTTCCACACCTTTTGCTCTTCACCTTTTACTACAAACCCATCAGCCGATCCATGTAAATCTCCTCATTCAACTCTCCATTAAGAAAAGCTGTCTTCACATCCATTTGATGAATGATCGGACCATATATGAGGCACCCAAGGAGAGTAGTGTTCGAATAGTGGTCATTCTAGCAACAGGTGAATCAGTATCAAAGAAACCCTCCTTTTGAGTATAACCCTTAGCCACAAGCCGAGCCTTGTACTTGTCAATAGCACCATTAGGTCTAAGCTTCTTCTTGAATATCCACTTACATCCAATTGGTTTACAACCACGATCGACCTTAGATGTTTAATCTTTCTTTCTAGTTAATTTTCAACTTCAGCCTTAAAGATTTTAAAGTAGTCTAATGCTAATGCCTCATCTTTAGTTTTCAAAAGTAAATATAGCAAAATCTAGAAGCATCATGAATCAACGCGTCATCAAATATCTCTTTGCACACACCATTCATCTCACATAGATCGAATGTATGAGTTCTAGAGGTGCCAAGAGTCTCTCCTACACTTGCCTTGTGAGGCTTTGGAGGTTGCTTAGATTGCACACAATTATGACACTTAGAACCTTTGGTAATGGTGAAATCTAGAATTAATCGCTTTAGTTGCCTTATGTTGCAAAAAAAAAAAAATTGTGTAAATATTAGCTTTGCATTGTGTCATGTTAAATAGTTTGACAATAGCGCACAAACTTGAAGAGGTACGTGTGATGCTAAACAACCAAACCTTGTGTTAGTGGATCTGAATCAAGAGCTTGCTTCACAGTGCCGGGCAATGTCCTGCTCTATTTGAAGTCAGTATCTTCGAGCTAAAAACAACAACGTTTGAGTAGATCAAGATCAACCCATTCATGTTTTGTAATTTTCCATATTGCTATAGCTTTGATTTGATTAGGACAAAGACGGATCTCATGATGGACGATCCCGATCCAACTGCTTTTATAAAATGCAAACAAGTTTTAGTGCTTAGCTTTTTATCCTTTCTAACCAAGCTTCGTCGTAGATGGGGTCCTGTTTAGCAAAACCAAAGAACATAAGCATGGTACAAGACAACCATTTCCAAAGCTACCATTTCTTGAAAAAGTTTGTGTTCGAAAACAAAGTTTGGTTCACTTTTTTCAAGAGACTACATATACTACGGAGTATTATTTTCCAACAAAAAATTCATGGAATTAACTTGTCAATCAGTTGTGTAATTCAAAAGAAATTCTTGCTAAATGCAAATTCCAAAGCATCAATCTCATATGGCCATTTGAATTGGCTTTAGCGAATGGACTGTGCAATTGGAAATAGTCACCAATTATAACTACTTTCGTCATTATATGTTGCTCACTTTGTCTTACCTTTTATTCACTTACAAATGCACTCAGGGACATTTGGTTTGCAATTGCTATTGAAGTTGTTGTCCCCCACCTATGGAAATATCATCAACAAGCATTTTGATGTCTGCTTTAGCTGCATGGAGATCTTACAAGTTACAATGCACCCTCTACCGTGTGTTGCATCCTATTAATTCAATGAAGCTAGAGTACCATGCTTCCTTACACTATTTTTTTCTTCAAAAATGTGATTCATGAACCTCGTGATATTTAATTAGGAGCTTCCTATGTATAGTATCCCACTTTGAAATTTTCATTTATAAAAAAGGCATAATTACCGATCATGAATCAACATCAATAATGACCTTTTAAGTTAGCCCAACTTTTACAAGAATATATGGGTACTTAAGATAAACAACAAGATCCGATATTCATTGTTAGCAATTCCTATGAATTCAGGGATTGCCAAAGACACTATAAATATATCAATAAATTTGTGTTAGAGCTGGAATTATCAATGCATAGTTGTATTTGTTTATGTAAAACAAAAGATTGAACCTTAGATTTGAACTGTAGTCACCTGATTTTGTTGTGATCAATTGAATGCATAGTATTCACCATCATATGCATTGATGATACAAGTCAAATGCACTTTTTAAAATATCTTATCCTCACATGGATACCTCACCGATATATGGTTTCCAGTTCTAAGCTTTAGTATCCGACTAATCATCAATTTTTTTAATAAATCTAGCTTTGTACTTTGCTACCCGTTGAGCTACTGAGCTTTTCCTAACAACCTGAAACTAATACAGGTAACACATACAGATTATTACCTAAAAATAATAGTTTCTCAAGTAATAATCCTACAACTACCAATTTTACTTGTTGCTACCTTTTAAATTTGAAAGTGTTGCAAGATGCCCTATGAGTAAAATCAACTTAAAGGTTTCTTCCACCTATTGGTACTGAGGTATCTGTCCATATTAAATAGATTAATGTAACTTATGCATAAAGTTGCCATTACTTGGTGGGTTTTCATAGTAAGTGTACAAAGCGGCACTGTTCACATGAGCCGGTTTTCTCACTCCCTCCCTCTCTCACTGACAACCACCACTGTTCACAGGAGCCGGAGAAGCTTATTTTGGGCTCCTCCGGCTCCTGCGTGCTACAGTGGAGGAGCCGGAGCCAGCGTGAGCCCTGCCAAACAGGCCCTTACACAACTCTCAGAGTTTATGAAACTACAAAAAGAGATTTATAAGATTTGTGAACAATAATGTCACTAGCACTATGTCGTATGGGGAATCAAACCAAAATAAGAATTGTAGATCTTGCTAAGTTATTAAACTCTCAAGTTAAAACTCTTTGATTATTGACTTTGTCTTAATATCGGGAAAAACTAGGTCTCAAATTCAAAAACCCCCTAAAAACTGAAATTTAAATGTTTTAAGTGGCCTCGAGATATACAAAGTTACAAACCACCAAAGATACCGATTGTAGTTCTCAATTATCCATGACACTTTGTAGTTTACAAATTTTTGATTTGAGATCCATCTTGCCATGAAAAAACATGTGTGTACTTTGAAACCATTTATGTTTAGGTCAGTCTCAATGGGCACGGGGTTTCATGTCACAGTTTCCAACACATTCAAATTTTAGAAATAAGTCTTGTAAGAGATTAATGGGGATGAAACTCTCTCTACTCCCATTAAACTCTTATATCATCACTCTCAATATTAATATGGTGCCACATTAGCCTAATTAATGCCCTTGTAGTCCAATGGTAGGCGGACGGTCTAGTGGGTTGCTACCCACCGGGGTTCAAATAATCCCGGTGCTCGCACCTTTTCTTGAGATTTTCCCAAGATTTACCGACATTATGCATTAAGTGGTAGCGGCGTTCTGTCGAAACGAGGCGCCTATGGTGACTTCGAGAATCTCCAGATTTGTCGGCTTGCCCAATCCTTCTGAGGTGCTCATAGGGGTAGGGATTGCGTACATGCGTTCATAGGGGTGAGTGTGCATGCGTATTGTGAGCGTCCCGAGTTGCCTTTGTGTAATTTTTTTAAAAAAACTCGTATGAAACTCAAATGAGACTAGACTTACAGACGCGCACTAGGATAGGGCGTCTTCCCATTTCCTTTGCCGCGTTCCGCGCGCGGGTTTTATGTCCATCGCTCGACCTCCCCGCCGAGCACCGACCAGCGCTCATAAAATCCCACATCTCCGTGCACCGGGCTACACACCCGCATTGCTGCTGTTCACCCATTCCAAAGAAAACCCCGCCACGCTCGAGTTTCCGGCAAAAAAAACCCGCCCGCGCTCGAGTTTCTAGCAAAAAGCCCCCACCACCGCCGCCCCGCGTCGCGCCATGGAAAACCTTCCGGGGCACTTGCTTGTGGAGCTTGCGATGCGCGTCGCCATGCACGCAGAGCATCCTATGGAGGACCTCTTCAATCTGCGGGTCACCTGTTCGTAGATGAAAGCGGCGTGCCGCGACCCCCTGGTGGGATGGAGCATCCGACTAGACCGGGTGCTGTCTTGGCGGGTCTACGGCTGGGGGCGCTGTACTACTCACGCCGTGTATCGCGACGAGTCTCATCACCAAGCTTGCCGAGGTCGGCAACCCGGGCGTGCTTTGGAAGCGCAGCACGTCTGCCGTGTTCGTGGAAGGCCACGACATCGTCTCGCCGCCTCGACAAGCCGCTGAAACAAACCGCCCGACCGGGGCATGCGCTGGCCCGACGTTCATGCCCTTCTGCTCTACAGCGGAACACCCGCGCCGCCGATGACGACCTTGCCCGAGAGGTGTTGCGGGAGATTGAGCACGACACGGCGGCGACGATGGTCGCACCCTGGAGGAGGACCACGAACAGCCACGAGTACTTCTCGGAAACACCGAAGAAGAGTCTTTGCCACGACGACTTCGGTGGTGCCCCCATGGAGGGAGGCGGCATCTTCGTCCTCCTCTTGCCCAACCGGTGCATCACCAGGGCGGGCATCGGTGTAGATGGGGAGACAGTACTATCTGCGGTGCCCGTGCCGGAAAACCGGGATCGATATTGCCGCCGCCTTTGGGTGTACCGCAGCGGGGACCGTAGGATCCGCGGCGAGTGTAATATGTTACGCCTTTGCTGCGGGGTGGGCATAAGCGGGCTCGATGATGCTCACATGCAATGTATGTTCCCCGCAAATTGGTTGCCAAACTTGTTTTGCCTAAAGGCGTGTTTAAATCCTGAAAATTGGCACTTTGTACCGATCGACATTTCAAAAGATTCGTCTCGCAATGTACATCTAAACTGTGTAATTATTAGTTATTTTGTTTACCGACATTTCATAATCCATGCATGCGTTGGTACATTTTAACCATTCAACGTGACGGGAATTTTGGGATTTGAAGCCAAATTCGAATTGATCTATAAGCGCCGCTATTTTTTTCGTGGGTTGATATATATACTTTTCAATGGTGTTTTCCTATACTTTTCGATGGTGTTTTCCTTTTATTTTCTATTGAATTGAAAAATGAAATATTTTTTAAAAACAAAAAGAAAAGAGTCCTAACGGGCCAGATTGCCACTATGGCCATGCACGGGAAAATCAAGGACTAGGATCAACGGCGGAGGGCGCTTGGCGCTGTCTGGCGGCAGAATTTAACTCTCCCCTGTCCCCAGGCGAGCGTATCGGCGTACTATCGATATACGTGACTGATCACGGACAAGGCAAATCAGGGCAAGTATTCGGGGTAACGTAAGTATATACGTTTGTACAGGTCCTCGTCCGCCCAATCGGTGCCGCGCCGATCGAGAGAGACGGGCAGATCTCAACCGAGACGCACCTAGATACGCGGAGGAGACACGCACGCAAGGTGTACGACGCGCTCTATCAAATGTCTTCGATAATTGGCGCCGGTCATGTCGTCATAAACGTCTGTCCGCTCCTAAAAAGGAAAATCCCATGTCCCCTTTTGCATGGGGAACGCACCCGCCACCCCAGTATTGTGCTACTCGCAGCGGCGCCACCACCCTTGTTCACCTCCCACCTCCCGCCGTGCTCGGCTTCCAACAAAAAGTCCCCACCACGCGCCGCCCGCCGCGCCATGGAGACCTTCCGGAGCACTTGCTTGTGGAGCTTGCGTGCGTGTCGCCATGCATGCGAGCATCCTATGGAGGACCTCTTCAATCTGCGGGCCACCGTTCGCGGATGAAAGCCGGCGTGCCGCGACCCACGGTGGGATGGAGCATCCGACTAGACCAGGGTCTTTGTCTCGGCGGGTCTACGGGCGGGGGCCGCTATACTACTCACGCGGTATCGCGCGCGAGTCTCATCACCAAGCTTGCCAAGGTCGGCAACCCGGAGGCGTTCTTGAGCGAGGCATGTCCCGCCGTGTTCGTGGAAGGCAGCGACACCGTCTCGCCGCCTCTCGACAAAAGGGAAACAAGCCGCCGACTTGGGGCATGCGCTGGCCCGGTATGTTCACGCTCTTACGCTCTACAGGCGGAACGCCGCCGCGTCGATGATGACGACGTGCCCGAGAGGTGTTGCGGGGAGATCGGCGCGACTTCGGCGGCGGCGATGCTGCCTCGATCTTTGGGCGAACGTGAACTGCCGCCAAGCACTTCATGCGCGCACCGGAAGTGTTGCACGATGATTTGCCGCTGCCGTATCCAATGTGGCAAAGATCGTCCCGCTCGCCCAACCGGTGCCTCACCAGGGGCCGCGCCCGCTGCGGTGGAGACAATTGCGGCACCACGGCCGAATGGGGGCCAAGATTAGTATGGCCGCTGCGGTGGGTGTTCTGCAGCGAGTGTAGGATCCGCGGCGAGAGTAGTATGTTCTTCCTTCTTTGCGGCGTTGGAATAAGCGAGGCCGGTCTGATGATGCTCTCGGGCACTATATACTTTATGTGTGTGTTGTACATTTTGCTAGCTTAGCTCTAAGCTAGATGATCTAGATCGAACAACTTTTGCTACCTTTTGGTTGTGTGATTGCAAGCATTGGTTGAAGTTCGATAGATCCGTCCTCTGAGTACCATGCAGTGATGAACACCGGTTAGACGTTTTATTATAGTCCATGTGTTATTTTGTTTTGTTGGTGTTTGTGGGACGATGGTGTTTGTGATTAAATATCAATGTGTTGTATTTCTCCAAATCATGTGCTTTGCATGGATGTTTGATTGTAGCTGAAATGATGAGTGACTAGAGTGATGCCAATGGTATATATCCATGTTTGTGAGGTGTAAAATTTATTTGCGATTGGTATATTCATGTTTGTGAGGTGTAAAATTTATTTGCGATTCTCACCCTCGGCGGCCACGCAGCCGCCATGGTCGCCGTGAGCACCTCGGGCGTGGCCGCCTCGGGCTGAACTCTCTCCCTTCTCTCTTACCACGGCACCTCGAGACTTCGTCGGCTTGACGGTTATGCACGGCCGTTGACGCCGCCTTGAAACGCCGCTATGCGTGTCCGCCGCCGGTTCACGCCGCCCAAGTACCAAACCGAAAAGGCACTGTAGTACTTTTCGCTTTGTTTGTGGTAAATATTATCCTACCATCGCATGGGGTAACTAGGCTCAAAAGATTAGTCTCTCGCAATGTACTCATCTAAATTGTGCAATTAGCTATTTTGTTTGTTACCTACGTTTCATACTCAATGCATGCGTCTTTTGGTACATTTAATGATTTGATGTGATTGGAATTTTGAGACGCCGAGCCAAATTTGGGTGATTTAAACATAGCCTAAGAATCTTGCTTAACTTTGTTTTGCCTAATTAAAGGAATCTTGCCACATTTTTCTACTCTATGACATGTGGAGCCCAAAAGAATTTCAAATTTGAATTTCAAAATTACAACTTCATACAACATTTTTGGAGCATCTCTATTGATTTCGGAAGAAGTCGTGGACATAAAATTTGTATAACTTCAAAAGATGTACATCTTTTATATTGGTTATTTCTTCATCTGACGACGTCATGGTAACATTTGTTCACAAGATTTGTGAAGAACAATGTCACTATCTAGCACTATGCCGGATGGGGAAACAACCAAAAAAAGTATTGTTGATTTTGCTAAGTTATTATGAAACTCTCTACGTTCTAAACGCGTTTTGCTTTGAAATTATCTTGTAAAGGAAAACTAGGCCTCAAATTAAAAAATGAAAATTGAAATTTAAGTGTTTTAATTGACCTCGATAGACAAACTACCAATATAGTGATTGTAGTTCTCAAATATCCATGAAACTTTGTAGTTTACAACTTTTTGATTTGGGACATGTGTGTTCTTAGTTGTGATATATACTATAATTAGGACAATCAGCAAATAAAAATAGGCATCTCTAGCTACTCCATTTGAGGGTGTTTTCTTTTTTATTTTCTATTGAGAAAAAGAAATAATTTTTTAAAAAGGAAGAGTCCCGACGGGCTACACTTGTCACTATGGCCTGCCTCACCAAGCATGCACGGAGAATCGAGGCGGACTAGAGCTGCACTAGTAGACCGCCTCGTTTATAGATGGCAAAATATTTGCCAAAGGCAGGCCCCACTGTTTGAATTAGCTAAAAAATGTTATAACTCACAAACCAAAATACCAATTAAAATTCCGATTGCACCATTGAATTCCTTTCAATAAATCTTTCAAAACAAGAAATCATATGGTTATATTTTTGATAAATTATAGGTGGGTCCCGATGGTAGTTGGTATAGAGTAAAGTAAAAAAAAAAGAACGAAAAAAAGGGTGAAAAGAAAAAAAAAGAGAATAGGAGGGTGTAACTATATGTGTAGGGTATTGGGTGTACATAGTTTGTTTATTAATTTTCTCGGGAATTTTAAGAAGCTTGGAAAATGTAGTTTTTCGCTCCTCCGTGTAATGATCTCGGGCTGCACGCATTACTAGCATTTACCTATCGGTGGCCGACGCGGGTCTAGTGCTACTGATTGGGACCGGCCCCTGTCTTTGTGAACCGATCTCATGGTCTCTTCTCCCCGTCTCTCAGTATTCTCTTGGACCATGTCCATGCTAGCAAGGAGAAGTGAGAGGTTTCAATGACCATGTGGGCCCTTTGGGGAAATATGGCATGCGACCATTTGGCACGCAGCCCCACAAAGACGTGGCCTTGGATGCCTTCAACCGTCGGTCCACGCTGCGTCTTGCCGTGTAGTGCGGCCGAGAGAGAAACGGAGAGAGAAAAGTGAAGAGCGAGCGAGGGGGAAGAGAGCGGCGGCGGTGATTTCCTTTGTCGCGAAAGCATCGGATTAATTATAGGCGAGAGAGAAAAATGGCCACCCGGCGGACAATTTAAAAATACCTAAAAAATGTTTTAACGAGAAACCAAAAATCTACTAAATTCGATTACACCATTAAATTTGTTTCAATTAATTCTTCAAAACAAGATATCACATGGATATTATATTTAGATAAAATTACAAGTGGGCCCACATGATGGAAGTTGGGATAGAGTAGGACAAACTTTTTTCGGGGCCAAATTCCTAATTGTCCCATAGTCCTATTACTACTCCAAACAATGTTTGAAATTTCGAAATACTAGCACACAAGTTACAGTCGCCCCAAAAAAGTGTGAGACGAATCTTTTGAGCCTAGTTACTCTATAATAGGATAACAATTACCAAATACAAACAAAAAAGTGCTACAAATAGCGAACCCAAAATATTTCACCAACTAAACACACCCTTACATTAACCATGGGACCATGGTGTATGCATCGAACACTCTACAGTTTGCCACCTCGGATTCTATGAGATCTTGTGGCAGCCCCCCTTGTTTGAACTAACTAAAAATGTTATAACTCACAAACCAAAAAACCAATTTAAATTCCGATTACACCATTGAATTCCTTTCAATAAATCTTTCAAAACTAGAAGTCATATGGTTATATTTCGATAAATTATAGGTGGGTCCCACGATGGTAGTTGGTATAGAGTAAAGTAAAAAAATAATAAAAAGAATAGGAGGGTGTAACTATATGTGTAGGGTATTGGGTGTACATAGTTTGTTTATTAATTTTTTGGGAATTTTCTATAGCTTGGAAAATGTAGTTTTCGCTCCTCACCGTAATGCGTTCTCGGGTTGCACGTAGCATTTACCTAGCGGTGACGCACGGTTCTAGTCTTTGCGATTGGGACCAAATTCGGCCCGTCTTTGTGAACCGATCTCATGGTCTCTTCTCCTGCATCTATATTCTCTTTGGACCATGTCCATGCTAGCAAGGAGAAGTGAGAGGTTTCAATGACAAAATTTTGGGGAAATATGGCGTGCGACCATTTGCCCGCAGGCCCACAAAGACGTGGCCTTGGATGCCTTCAACCGTCGGTCCACGCTCGTCTGCCGTGTAGTGTAGCCAGAGAGAAAAAGAAAGGGAGAGAGAAAAGTGAAGAGCGAAGCAGGGGGTGGGGAAGAGAGCAAATGACGGTGATTTCCTTGCCCCACTTGATGCTACACTAGTTTGTATATAGAGTAGTAAAGTAAAAGAGAGAGAGAGAGAGAGAGAGAGAGAACGGGAAAAAAAAAAAAAAAAGAGAGAGAATAGGAGGGTGTGATAGTAATATTCTAACTTATACGTATTTTCAGATTTCTCGTCCATACCCGTGTCAACACGCGGGGATATGACACATGAAGGACAAAGTTAAACGGGATTAAAACATACCAAGGATTTCCTCAAATAAATTATTATATATATGTTTTATTGCATTACGAGAAGTTGTCACCTGTCCAACATATCTAAATATTTCTATTCAATATTGGTTTAGCTTAGAGTTTAAACATAAGATTAAACAATCTTTTTGCTTGAGATAATTTTAGTGATTACACAATTCAATCCTTTAACAATATAATACCCCCTTTCTACCCACGGCAACGCGTGGGGGAATACCTCTAGTTATTATTACTACTCTCAACCGAAGCGCCACACAAATGCTTGTTCACCTCCCACCTCCCCGCCGGCTCGAGCTAATAGCTTCTAGCAAAAAAAACCCCCACCGTGCCGCCACGCGCGCCATGGAGAACATTTCGAACGCACTTTGCTTGTGGAGCTTGCGATGCACGTCGCCATGCATGCAAAGCATCCTATGGAGGACCTCTTCAATCTACGGGCCACTGTTTTGCGGATGAAAGCGGCGTGGACGCGACCCCTGGTAGGGCGGAGCATCCGGCTAGACCGGTGCTGTCTCGGCTTGAGGTCTACGACTGGGGGCCGCTTGTACTACTCGTGCGAGTCTCATCGGCAAACTTGCCTGTGTCGGCAACCCGAGGGCGTGCTTGAAGCGTGCATGTCTACCGTGTTCATGGAAGGCCGCGGCACCGTCTCGCCGCCTCGACAAGCTGAAACAAGCCGCCGACTCGGGGCAAGCGGCCGGCCCGATGCGTTCACGCTCTTCTGCTCTAGAGGCGGAACGCCGCCGCGCCGATGACGGCGGTGCGAGAGGTGTTGCGGGAGATCGGCGACTTCGGTGGCGACGCTGCCTCCGACCACGGGCGGCGTGAACTGCCGCGGCACTTCATGCGAGCACCGAAGTGTTGCACGACGATTCGCTGCTGCCGTAATAGTTTATTTATATTTTTTTGGGAATTTTCTGAAGCTTGAAAAATGTAGTTTTCGTTCCTCCATGTACGATTTCTGGGTGCACGTAGCATTTACCTAGCGGCTGATGCGCGGGTCCAGTGCTGCAGTTGGGACCGGCCTCTTCCTTCTCTTAGCATGTAGACTTGTGGGTCCCACGACCTCTCCCTTTTCTCTCTTCCCCGCATGGAGCAACACAATGGTCTACAGACGCGATGGACAATTTCCTAATTCTCCCATAGTCCTATTATACTCCAAATAATTCTCCCATAGACATCACATGGATATATTTAGATAAAATTAACAATGGGCCCACACGATGGTAGTTGGGATAGAGTAGGACAAACATTTTTAGGGCCAAATTCCTAATTCTCCCATAGTCCTATCCTATTACTCCAAATAATGTTTGAAATTTTGAAATATCACACAAGTTACAATTATCGCCCTTTTACATTAACCGTGGGACCATGGTGTGCGCATCGAACACTCTACAAGAGCCACCTCGGATTCCTTTATAGTGCTACTATGGGCGGTTTTCTCTCAGATCTCTCGTCACTTCCTTCTCCCATACTACACCTCTTCTCATCTTGTACCTAGTTAGTACTCTTCTCACCTCTTCTCCGTCCTGACTTTCGAAACTCATCTCAACCAAACCTGAGTACAGAGCTGTCCGACACAAGGGACTGCCTCGCCTTCGCCTTCGTCTCCATCCTGGGCAGGTGGTGCTCTTTATCACATCCATGCAGCTAGATATGGTTTTTCGTGTGGTTTTTGAAGTAGCAAATACAAAAGTTTTTTCGTTTTTTGGTGGTTGCAGATCTGGGGTCCGTCGCGGAAGCACATCTTCTTGGGTAAGCACCGAAATCTAGATTGTAAAGTGCATTATCCTTCCTTTTTTTTGAAGGGTTTTTTTGAATGGCTATAAAAAGGTTTTGTTTTGTCTTGCATATCTGTGTGACTCATGCTATCTACTAGCTTGTACAACATTGCTCAATTATTTTGTTGTCTTATACCTTTTCCCGATTCATCCTAGGTATAAACACAAAGACCTACGCTGGGAGATTATAAAAGGATGGGGAGGAGGCGAAGAAAATGTCGCAAGAGATCCTTTTCCACCCCTCTATTTTCTATCTTTGCGTGCTATCGGGCGCTCGGATTGGGTGAATGCAACTTGCAAAATTAAGACGCCGGTTAGAAATCTCGTTCCCTGCTATATTGCGGATCCTTTTTCGACCTCTCTTTCTCCCCCGCTGTTTGGAGTGATTTGTATAGAAGCAAGAGCGGTTAGATAGGTCTCGAGCCTTAATCATGCGCATGGCTAGAGCTTAAGACCTGCGCTAGAGATTATAATCCTGCCAAGGGCCGCAAATGCGTCTCGACGGTCTTTGTTGTCTCTACTCGAAGTCCGGACAGGAGGAGGGCGCCTTCTAAACAGATGCTCCCTACTTGTTCGAATCTGTATCGAACCTCAGATTGCTAGTTTGTGCTAGTTTGTGCATTGTGGCTAAACAAACGAATTCAGCTTGATTTGTTCCATAAGAGGAAAATTTTGGCCTTGTGTTGAAACAAATTTGGCATCGAACCCTCACCTCCTTCTCTCTCTCTCGATCGATCGAACAGGCATGTGAAATGACTCCATCACGTGACCCACGATGTATAGTACACCTACTCGTACACGGTGTTCGAGCATGTCATCATCATGATTACGATTCTACAACCACCCGTCTTTGGTGCATGACACTGCGAGGATGGACCCGAACGACAAGTTTTTATATTCCCAAAAAGTTTTGATCAAAACCTTTTCCAACAATACCTCACGGGGACTCGTTTGCGGCCGGCGAGGCGAGAGCGGGCGGCGCGCCGCAGTGAACGTGAACGCTTCTTGTTCCTTGTCGCGTAAGCGTCGGATTAATTATAGATGAGAGAGAGCATGGCCACCGGCGGCCCCACAATTAAAATACCTAAAAAATGTTTTAACTGAGAAACCAAAAATCTAAATTAAATTCCGATTACACCGTAAATTTGTTTCAATTAATTCTTCAAAACAAGACATCACATGGATATATTTAGATAAAATTAACAAGTGGGCCCACACGATGGTAGTTGGGATAGAGTAGCACAAACTTTTTTTCGGGGCCAAATTCCTAATTCTCCCATAGTCCTATCCTATTACTCCAAATAATGTTTGACATTTCGAAATATAGCACACAAGTTATAGTCGCCCTTTTACATTAACCGTGGGACCATGGTGTCTGCATCGAACACTCTATAGTAGCCACCTCAGATTCCATTATAGTGCTACTATGGGCAGTTTTCTCTCGCAGTCTCTCGTCACTTCCATCTCCCATACTACACCTCTTCTCATACTGTACCTAGTTAGTACTCTTCTCACCTCTTCTCCGTCCTGACTTTCCAAACTCATCTCAACCAAACCTGAGTACAGAGCTGTCCAACACAGGGGACTGCCTCGCCTTCGCCTTCGTCTCCATCCTGGTCAGGTGGTGCTCTTTATCACATCCATGCACCTAGATATGGTTTTTCATGTGGTTTTTGAAGCAGCAAATACAAAAGTTTTTTCTTTTTTTGGTGGTTGCAGATCTGGATCGAGTCCCGGCCGTTCAGATCTCAACTTCATGTGGTCTCTGAAGTCTCGACTGCTCTGATCTCTAGTGTTTTAGCTAGTGTTGGGTTGGGAAGGAGGCCGAAGAAAATATCACAAAAGAAGCACGTCTTCTTGGGCAAAAGACCGCTGAGATCTCTAAAATGCATTTCCTTTTTTTGAAGTTTTTTTAGTGGCTCTAAAAGGTTTTGTTTTGTCTTTATATTTTTGTGATTCATGCTAGCCACAAAAGATCTACGCGGGAGATTATAAAAGGATGGGGAGGAGGTCGAAGGAAAATGTGGCAAGAAAAGCACATTTTCTTTGTGCTTGTGAAGTTAAGGTCCTCGGGAATGGATGTCTCCTTCGAGGCACTTCTTGGCACTTCCAGTAGCATCTAGCACCGGATGCGGCCAACGCCGTAAAACCGTCCGTTGTCTTACAAATTTATGTGGCTCCTGCTATATTGCTCAATAATTTGGTTCTTACATAGTAGTTTCTATTTTAAAGTTTGGCTCCAGGTGCTGGAGGTCGCCGGCGGGCCGCTCCCCTCTCCTCGCTGAGTTGAGTATTTTTCCGAGTCGCGCTTCGAAAGACTCGAGAGACTCAGGTTCTGCTTGTTTCACTACAACTTCTGCGAGACCCTTTCACTACAACTTCTGGAGATTATAATCCGGCCGCAAGCTCCTCGAGTGTGTCGTCGTCCCTACTCGAGTCTGGACCCGAGGGACGTCCATATATGTCTTCGTAGCTTAGGTCTTGCTTCTTTTTTGACAATGTTCGCTTGCTCTTGCTTCATCTAGTTTTAGCTTGTTATGTCTCACGGAATACTATTAAATCAGCCAAAATCAGGCGCTAGCAAAACAACCTCGTTTCTCCGTAATGTTGTTATATTATCAAAAAATTATTCAAATTTGGAATGCTCGGCTCTCCAAGAATGCAGATCGAACCTTTGTATTGCTAGTTTGTGCATTGTGGCTCAACAAACGAATTCAAATTGATTTGTTCCTGTAAAGAGGCAAATTTTGGCCTTGTGTTGAAACATTGGCATCGAACACTCACCTCCTCTCTCTCTCGATCGATCGAGCAGGCATGTGAAATGACTCCATACGTGACCCACGATGTACGGTACACCTCATCGCACACATCGTGTTCAGCATGTCATCATGATTACGATTCTACGAGACCCGTGCTTGAAAAAAACGAGTTCGTAGGATGGTGCGGATGACACCTGCGAGGATGGACGGAACGACAAGTTTTTTAAAAAGTTTTGACCAAAACCTTTTCCAACAATACTACGGGGACTCGCGCGGCCGGCGAGAGGCGGGACGGAGACGGCCGTGGCAACGCGTGAATGCTTCGGTTCCTTGTCGTAGAAGCGTCGGATTAATTATAGACGAGAGAGAAAAATGGCCACCGGTGGGCCCCACAATTTGAAATACCTAAAAATGTTTTACACCAACCGAGAAACCAAAAATCTAAATTAAATTCTGATTGCTACACCATTAATTTTGTTTCAATTAATTTTTCAAAACAAGATATCACATGGATATATTTAGATAGAATTACAAGTGGGCCCACACGATGGTAGTTGGGATAGAGTCGGACAAACTTTTTTTTAGGGCCAAATTCCTAATTCTCCCATAGTCCTATTACTACTCCAAACAATGTTTGAAATTTCGAAATAGCACACAAGTTACAATCGCCCTTTTTACATTAACCGTGGGACCATGGTGTATGCGCATCAAACACTCTACAGATTGCCACCTCGGATTCCTTTATAGTGCTACTATGGGCGCTTTTCTCTCGAGCGTCTCTCGTCACTTCCTTCTCCCATACTACACCTCTTCTCATCTTGTACCCGGTTAGTAGTACTCTTCTCACCTCTTCTTCGTCGACTTTCGAAACTCATCTCAAGCAAACAAGAGTAGAGAGCAGTCCGACCACGGGGACTGCCTCGCCTTCGCCTTCGTCTCCATCTGAGGCGGGTGCACCTCTTCCAGCAAAAAAGCCCCCCCGCGCTCAGCCTCAAGCCATGCTGCAGAACCTTCCGCGGGACATGCTTGTGGAGGTTGCGATGCGCGTCGCCATGGACTCAGATGATCCTATGGATGAGCTCTTCAATCTGCGGGCCACCTGTTCGCAGCAGAAAGCGGCGTGCGGCGACCCCCTGGTGGGACGGAGCATCCAACTAGACCGGGTGCTGCACCGGCGGGTCGACTGCGGGCCGCTGTACTACTCGTGCTACTATCGCGCGAGTCTCATCACCGAGCTCGCCAAGGTCGGCAACCCGGAGGCGTGCTTCAGAGCAGGCATGTCTGCCGTGTTCGGGGAAGGCCGCGACACCGTCTTGCTGGCTCTCGACATGCTGAAACTAGCCGCCGACTCGGGGCATGCGCTCGCCCGGTATGTTCACGCTCTTCTACTCTACAGGCGGAACGCCGCCGCCGCCGATGACGACAGTGCCCGAGAGGTGTTCCGGGAGATCGAGCGCGACACGGCGGCGACGCTGCCTCGATTCTGGACGAACGTGAACTGCCTTGAGCACTTGAGACAGGCATTGGAAGTGTTGCGCGGTGATTTGCTGGTGTCGTATCCAGTGTGGCAGTCTCTCGTCTCTTCCTTCTCCCATACTACACCTACTACTACTAGTGTGGAAGAACCGACTGGTAGGGTGCAGTTGATTGAGCGGTCATGTTATATGTTGAAGCTGGCACTGAAGAATTTGAATGGTGATGTGTTCACTGGTGTGGACCGTGATGTCTTGCTTGCAGATGTTTATATTCTAGATATTGCTGATAGCTTGGTTTGTAGGTTAGTTGTCCAAATGCTTTATTCAATCAGTAGTTCCGGTCGTGTGGCCTCTTTTATGTGTTATGTCAATTCTAGGTTCATACTGTGGATCATATGTGCTCTGTCTTCGGATGCAGGAACAATCATACGGGACTCATTTGCTCAATGTTCTACCGGTGTTTCAATGGGGACCATCTTACTTGCAACCAAACGAAGGTAGTTATGGTCTGCTCAATCTAATACGTTATTGCACTTGCTAAGTAGTCGGGTGATCAGCCATTTATCCGCTGTAGTCTAATCTTTATGCTCCTTTTCAAATACTATATACATTCCTCGTGTCTGCAGGTTGATCTTGATTGTGTTGCTGCTAAGATCATGGAGGATCTTGCTGAGTTTAAAGGAAATGGAGGGGTGTACACAAAAAGTCTTGGAATGTCTATTGCATTGCCAGAACCGTAATCTCGTGGACCTGCATCGTCGATGACACAAGATGAATCACGATTGTGTGGCAGAGTTTGGTGGCCAGGTGCGTTGTATGAACAAGATTACTGTATACGCTGTTAGTAGTCATATGCAAAATGTACTCCTTGAGATATTTGTTGTGTTAAGGCGTTGATGATGATATGCCTTGTGATTCGCTATACAGTATATAGTGAATTGTTGTTCTCAATAGGAATTAAACTTAGTTGTCCATACAATTGGGTTGAAATACATTGTCTACAATGTAACAAAAATATCTCCCAGGCTCGACAAGCTCAGGGCATACATTTGTGTAAAACAGGTGCAATATTAATATAATTTAGAAGGCTATTGTGTTTTGTGTGCAGAGTCCTATGATGCTTTCACTTGTTGTCTGCTAGCTTGTAGTGATGGCTGTCAATGGTATTGTAGATGCTGCCCTCATCTATCATAAGCTCAAGAGTTTTCCTGCATGGCACACCACAAAATTTAGTAAATGATCAGCGAGGTGCCTATGTTAGCTGGGATGTGCATGTGTTGTGCCATGTCTAGGCTAACCTTGCAGTCGTCTCGTCAAAGTGGCACTGTCTCACAATGCAACCTAAACTTGCGCCAGACTCGCTGTCCCTGTACAACCAACGCTATTGTTAACCCTGGAAAAAATTCAGCAGCAGTGGAGGGTTAGTGTAGAGAAATTATGACTTGCCTTACTGTCTTGCTATCGAGTGTTGTTACTATGGATTCCTTGTTGATTTTTGTGTGTAGTTCTGTCTGGATGTATATGGAGGCATTCTTTTTTGCTTTTTGCCAATGAGTAACATCTTCTAGCTTTAGTTGACCAAGCGTGAGGTGTTCATGTATGGCCGTTAGCATGTGCATCGTTATTGTGTTATGATTCAGCACCTTCCTGCGTTTTTGTCCAAGGAAAATGAATGAGTTTGGGAAGGTTTTATGAGTTACGATGTCAGACAATGAAATGAATATTACTATACCTTGCTTGTATTGTTTGTAGTATAGGGTCGTTCCCTACTGTAATGATATTTGCCACCACTCCGTAGTAAGCTCCTAGACTGTGGTGTAGTCACGATGGAAGGTTAGTGGTGATGTAATTATTGTGAATCAGAAAAAACAGGATGTAGGGTGTGGTTGAGACATGTGTGTAGTTTTACCCACCATGCGCCTGATAGGTCCGTGGTGCCGTTGCTGGATCTTGCCCTTTTGTTACGTCAGGGAAAAACCGAAAAAAATAAACAACACTGTATCATGTGTGTTGGATGCTAGAATTGTTGCAAATAATATATTCACAGTTTCATGTACAATATTTGATTTACCAGATTCTCCCATTTAATGTCCCCGTGCCGTCATCAATTTTGTAGTCGGTGTGGTTTTTGTTCTGCTCTATCTCGACTAGCCTTGCGCAGAATCTCATCTAAATGCACAGTATGTAAACAGTTAAAAATTATCTCTGTTTTGTAATTTATTGGCAAGTAAAAATTGGACAATGTTATAATATATTGCTAGCGGAGACTTAAAGTGTATAGTTGCGAGTTGTCTAGCACGAAATGTTGATTGTGTCGTCTCTGAGAACATGCGTTGTAGACTTGCTTTATCGTCACGCTCCGGTGGTTCTCATCTGTCTTGATAACTGTTGGGACACCAAAAGCACATCTGTATTTTTTAATGTCTTCAGATGGAATTTCACAGCCTAGTCGTGTGGTCATGGTGTCCTAGTGGAATGTTGGTGCTGTGTGTTTGTTGTATGGATGGAGGTGTGGCCCTTATATAGGCAATCACCAGCAAATGTGGGTCGCAATGATTCATGTTTGTTTACGTTTGTACCCTTGTGTTGGTAGAGGTAGTGCCAGTGATTTAGGCATATTTGATTTTGCTGAAACCGTGCACTGAACCTTTTTGTCGTTTTTCCATACTATTTTCTGTTTGTAGATGATAGCGCTTGTTATAGTTCTGTTGTTAGCGTGAGACATCATTTTTTTTCGGGTGTTTTGGTTACCGCAAAGTGTCCGTATGCATAGTGTCACAGGGTAGGGTTAGCAACATGTAAAAACATAGACAAAATTTACAGAATCTGCATATTACATGATAACTCGCGGTGGTGTTTTTTCTTTTTATTACTGAAAAAACGATTGTTGGGCACGATGAGATGGGGTACGAAGCAAGCCCACACTGGCTTTTTTAGCTTAGTAAGTGCTTAGGGTTGGCATGTTGTAATCAAATGATGTCCGCCGTTTGAGGATGGCGGATCGTCCTGTGTTGCGTGCGGTTTCAGTCCTCATCGAACACCAATGTTCCTGTGGTAGCAACAAAAAAACAGTGAGTTGCCAGGGTTCGAGTTTTGTATAAATGTAATTTCTTTACTGGTAAATTCGCCGGGCCTTACTGGCGATATTAGAAGCTTCTTGATTTGTTGATTGTATATGGGGAGATGTCTTTGGATCTTGCTGGCTCTTGTCGTATTTTGGACTGGTTGTCCAACCGTAAGGTATAGTAAGATGGTCATGACAGTGCTTTGGTTCGCAGCTAAGGTCGAAGATTGGACCTGTTTGATTGATTGCCGTTGATGGCCTGACGCTGCCTTCAGGTTGGAACTTAAGGTGCTCAGTTGACCAGCCCCAGCTTGATTCTGTGAAACGAAAGCATATTTCACCCCGTAGGCAAATAATTGTTACCTATAGTACAAAGCTGGAGCTGATAGTAGGTTTTACAGCAGTGTGGTATTGAGACCTGGTATCTTATCTTGTGTTTCTTCTGGTATGGTGGGTCTGGACCTGATGAGGAGGAGTAGTCCCTCAGCTTCAGTACGTGTAGCCGTGAGTTTCATTTCTTGGCCAATTCCCTTTATGCCTGCAAGATGTAATCAGGTCGTGTTTTTAGCATGTGGTGGGTTTAGGGGATGGAAAATCATAGATAGAGCACAAATGTTTTTCTTTTTTTATTTTGGAATGTCTAGTTTGCAGTTTCAGTGTGGAGTACCTGTATGAGGTGGTTTTGGTTGCTAGTGCTGATAGGACGGTTTCTGCACATGCTTTGACTGTGTTCACAACAATTTGATGTAGCCATGATTGAAGTTCAGTGATATTCGTGTCCTGGGTATCAACCAGATGTGTACAATTTACTGATGCTGCTGAACTGTTTCGTTGAGGTTGTGATTATGGATGGTAGATGAATACTGTTGGGTAGAAGTTACCTCCGTTGAGTGAATTGTAGGAATGGCTCATAGTATTCTCTGATTTATTGTCCCAGCAAAGTTTATGAAGTCGTTCGCTGTAACCCTTGCGATATGGCGTGAGTACTTCTGAAGCTTTGCCTGTAGTGTTTGTTGTCATAGCAATTCAGTCGGTAGTGCAAAACTGTTGTTTCAACTTACAGAAATAAATTTAATTTGGCTATCATCATGGTTACCTTTGAGAATTCACTTGGCGATGCGGTTGTGCTCTCTGTGCTTGTTACTCCTTTGTCCGCACATGAGGTTATGGTTGCTCTAAGGGCAGTGGATACCTGTTGTGCATTGATTTTTTTTTTTTTTTGGGGTTTACGACAGTCAATGTTTGTTATATTAAAGCAATAGCAATCATAATTCAGGAAATATAGATATGAAGATTGTTGTGTGATCTAGTAATGGTGGTGCATATACTGCATTGCCATATATTGTCCTGTTTTCGTGAAAACTAGTGTTACAAGGTTGTACCTGTTCGTTGGCAGGGACAAGCTTGAAAGATGCAGCGCGCTGCCTGTTGTATTGGTCTTGTCGGAGTAGTGCTCGGAGCTTCTTGGTGGTGAAATGCCGTATGAGGGGCGTCGATGAGGTACATGAGCTGCAATAGAATATAGTATCATACAAGGTTTCATAAATAAAGCGATTGTGTTTTGTGATCGACAGCTTTAATCTATGCATTTTTTGAATTTTGCTATTCTTTTTGGGCCTTTGTCAAATTTTGAATAAAGTCTGTATTGATAAATATGCTGAGACATGATTTCATATGATGAGACATGATTTTGTATTGATAAATAAAGTCATATTCGAATTTTGAATTTGAATACGTACCAGAAGGAAGATAGAGCACACCTCGGTTGTGCTAGACCCAATTGGGAGGCCTTGATGCAGTCTTGCCTTCAGTTGACGTGTTGATTCTTGGACGGCATGAAGAGTAAATTGGGCCCAGTTATATGTTCCTGGTCCGTCCACGTCCTGGATGGCGTGGATGGCCGCTGTGTCGATATCCTCATTCTCTAGTTTCGGGGATAGGTAGTCATGTGTGGCTACTAATACAAGGGCGCGCATGAAGATTGATGTGTTTCTTTGATCCATTTGCATCCCCGCGGTGCGGGTTAAAAACTTCTTGGCCGTGTCAATTGAGATTGTGCTAGTGGGTGACTTTGTCAGTTTTTTCTTCTCAGGTGGGAACAGGGTTGATAGTTCATTAATCTTTTCTAGGAACTGGCCATCTGAGTAGTCACTGGGTGGGAATGTTTTCCCTTGTGGTAGGCCCATTATTTTTGTAACCGAGTTTGTGTCAACTGGTATGACGCTACCATCTAGTGTGTGCAGGTTTGATCTATGTTCATCGTACAGAAGCATTGCACTAGCTATATCCCTAAAAGATGGTTTGAAGTCTGTGATGTGCAGCAGGAACTGGAAGCCTGAGTCTATGGCTATTTTACGTTGCTCAGTTGAAAATTTAGGCGCTATATTGGGGAAGAAGTTAGTTGGCGTGTATGGTTTACCCGAGAGTCGTGCGGATCTGTCCGAACGGGTTGCCGATTGAGGGCTGACGATGAATCCATGTTGCTACGAGTTGGCCGCCTGCGTTTGCACTCGATGCCGGAGGTGAGATATGTGTCAGTGTCGGGCATGGTGACCTGTGGGGTGGGAGCTCGCTGGCTATCGGCTTGGTCTTGACGACGGCGTGTGTGGAGGTGGGGGTGTGAGGCTGGGCTGGATGTAGGAGGTTTGGGACAGAGGGGTGCTTATGGTTTCGGTCGAAGGTCTGCACTTCACCCGTCCGGTGGCCGCATTAATTGTGCTTGTGTTCATTGCAAGCGCTGGTGTGTAGCCTGTCATGGCGTGTGGTGGCGTGTGCTCGTCATCGTTAATACACGAGCAAATGAGAACGTTTAGGGTTTAGTGTCTGTCAAATTACCACTTTAGAGATGGCAGTATGAGTTGAGCGACTCGTTCCATCTCGCAGAGGATGAGTCTCGCCTACTGCTTGCTTGCGTGAAGGGAAAGAAGGAAGGCAGTAAATGCGTTGCAGGTTGGCTTCTCAGTTCGAACGAGTGTTGTCTGCTCCAAAGCCGCGTTAGAGCGAGCACGCATCGGTGGCTGAGGAGGAGTGTGCTAGTGCCCGCGCGTAATGGATGATCTCTCGTGGCTTCAATATGCGTGTCGTGTTTGCGCCCCAGATAGTGAATTTATGATATGTGAAGTTGCCAAAATATCAACCTAAAATCTATTTTAGACCGGAGTAAAAGTTCATGCAACTTTTTCTTAATTAATATATGTTTTTGAATGTATGACGTGTGAAGGTTTTTGTGCAACGGTATATTGTGTTGATAGGCTGTCATCTTCCATGTATTAGTATTTAGTGATTTGGTCAAATTCTTGGCAAAATCTTGCACATTTTTGTGTTCTAGATGATTGGTCGAGTGTCCTCTCCTTTTAAGTGATTAGTTTTGCGTGTATTGTGAAGCCGTGAGATGTGAGATATATTTCATTTTGATCAAAAATGCGTGGCTGTGCAAAGTGTTTTAAATTTTGGTAAAAACAATTGGGTCCATCATTAGACATGTCAGATTTTTTTCGAGGTTTCCGCACCAAAAATTTAAATTTTTAATTTTTATTGGCGAGATATATTATTTCAATAAGATTTGGCATCGCGACGATGTAATAGATGGTTGCTGATTCCGATAACAATAAGTTTGTTGACTATACAGGCTCGTATCTAAGACTATGGCTTAGTCATTGTTTACGTACTTAGCTTCAGTGAGGATCCCCGATTGTTCTTTTTTTTTTTTGAGTAAAAGGGCCTAGACCCCCGTCCATTACCATTGCAATAGACCATATTCCGTTTACAGTTCACAGTTTTTGGAGCCGCAAGACTATGCGCTCAAAACATCCCAGACCAACTAATGGCACCGCATTAGTGGTTAAGCTACGTAATAGTTCGATACAATATGAAAGCAACAACACAGATAAATTTTTCGGTCTTCTGACGAATCTCCCTGCTTCTTGAATTAAACTTCACCGACTTGGATGACTCCTCTCAGGTTCATCAGCTTCACACCCTTGTATGTGTCAGTAGCTTCAAAAATCTCCTTGTTATGCATGACAGCACCTTCCCTCATCCTGGAAGCCACAGCACTTGTGTTGCTTTCATCTTGATCATCTCCACCTTTTGCTTCAAGGTATCCTTCTTCTCCTCCGGGCACAGTAAACTCCAGCGTTGGACTGTCATAGCAACCTGGTAGAGAAGCATGGCCATGCATCTCCACTGATGAGTCTGAAAACAGATACTATTTCTTAATTTCCAGAGAGACCAAAAAGCAAGCTGAAGAAAAGATATTTATGACCCCATTCTTTTTGTTACTTAACCAAAACTTAGCTATACTATCAAAAGTGCAGCCCAGTTCCAAACCAAAAATGTCAGAAATATGCTTCCAGAGCTGCTTAGCTACCACACAGTCAAAGAAAAGGTGCTGGACTGTTTCTTTTTCACAGCAGAAAAGACAGGTGGGGTCTTCTACCTTTCTTCTTTTTCTAAATTATCTCTGGTAAGTACCTTATTTTTACCTAACAACCACAAAAACACTGAACTCTTGGGGGATTTTGAGATCCCACACTGCTGGAACTACTATCTCTTTGATACCTCTAAAATTGATAACTTTATAAAGGGATTGTGAGTTGTAGATACCCGAAGTAGAGAACTGATTGTTCTATTCTTCCAATGGTAATATAGAGACGGTTTTATTTATTGTTATCTTCATTAAACTGTGTGGATTAAGTTAACAATCTTACTCAACTACCAAAAAGCTTGTCGTGGTGACTAAAATTGGTATATTATTTACTATTTTACGTGATCTTCACGAAGACACATAATTTTGAGGTGGAAACAATGCGAATTAGTGTTGCATACAGATGGCAAATGTCATCCCAAGCTTGAATTGCTAGATGGTTGCTTTAAAAGTTGTTGCAGCAGTCAGCGAGAGCGCTCGAAGTTATGGTGTAGATATTGGTTATTGTATCAATTTTTTTAGACACTGCCAAACCAACTTTTTTATTATTATTATTGGGCCAAAGTTTTTGAAATAATAGTGTAATTCGATGAAATTTCTCGCGAGAACTAATCGTTATATTAATTGCTTGAGGACAATGTGACTAATGGATGTCCATTATAGACTTCATTAAAATAGTATGTCAAGTTTTTTTTTCATGTGCCATTTTCACAGGTTTCTATTTTTAGTTTAATTATAAATATCATTATTTTTCTTTGCCATTCATCCAATCGGTGGTGATCATATTATATTGTAATAGTGGATTGTGATATAGTTTTCATTTTAAAGGCCACATATTATTTCTCGAATAAACTAGAGTTTCCTCACAAGAATCGTGATACCGTGGCAGCGTGGCCGTTCTATTTTTCGGCCACCATGGTGGCTGGAGCAATGGATCTCTGGGACAGCGCATGCATCGCAGTAGGCGTCTCTTTATTGTGTGGTGGTAGGCAGGTGTCGTGGTCTAATACCACCGTCCACGGTAATGTCTGGCTAATCGTGCTCGATGGCCTAGCTCTAGAGACAATGACACGAGATTTATACTGGTTCGGGGCAAATCGCTCCCTAGTCGGTGTGATCACTATCCGAGCTCAAATGCTCATACCGGGCTCAGACAAGCAAGGCGAGAGGGGAGGGCTCCCAAGTCTCTATGTGTGGGATACCTATATCGGGGGTACCCAAAACTTACGACTGATCGCGGCAATACCCCAGGCGGTACTCCACGGGATACTTCCGCCTCGCCTTGCTCGAGAGGCGGGCGAACTCCGTCTCGTCACGAGCTCGTGGGTCGGACCAGTTCCGCCTCGCCGCGAGCTCCGAGCTCGGCCCGCATCAAATCTCCGTCCCGCCACGAGCTCTAAGCCATGCGAGCTCGTCAAAACGAGCTCACGAGATCACCGAGCTCGCCCGGGCCAAGATGAACCGCATGACCTCGAGGGCCGTGCGGCCTATCTATCTCCGACTTCATGCGACCTTGGACCTCGGGAGACGCGGAAACTCACAAGCTTCGGGAGCTCGCGCTCCCATCGGACCGAATCCGCGACCCGGGGCCACACAACTTATCTCCATTTCGCACGACCTCGGACATCAGAAGTGGGGAACTTCGCAAACTTGGGAGCTCGCTCCCATCCGGACTAATCCGTGACCGGACAGCTCATCTCCGACTCGTGCGACACTGGGCTCGGGCGGCGCGGAGGATTCTGAGCTTCGCAAACTCTCGGGCCACATACGCGACATGCCGTACATCCCAACGAGGGATCGGAGGAAGTCAATCTACACCCCTATCCAAAGGTACTCAAGTACGTAGGCGTGCGGCGCCGCCGTAGCTGCGACGCGGCTGCGGCCTACCACGGGCGCGGCGTATCGGCCCAGGTGCGGTCGCCTCCCGACAAGCTGCTACGGACAACCACTGCGGACAATGGCGACCTCGGCAACGGCGGCCGAGCTCTCCTATCCACACGTTTTCTTGCGACACAAAGTGCGGCGCATTTATGGCGGGCGGCGCGGCGAGCTCATTGTTCCCTCCATCACCAACCAACGAGCTCCGAGCTCTCGGGACGGACGTCGCGGCACGAGCGCATCGAAATATGGAGCCGCCCCTACGAGACTCTATGACGACCGACGAAGCGGACTACCGGGTAGGGCGGCGGCGACGATGCGCCGTCGGACAGCCGGCGTGCCGGCAAACCAGGCGACTTTACACTTTACCCCTCTATTTTGTATTCTTCACACCTTTAGTCCTTCTCTGGTGGCACCCATGTATCCTCCCCTTACGACTATAAAGGAGGCCTTGGCCAGGGGAGAAGGGATGGATCTTCTTCCCATCGCATTCTCATTCGAACACACACCACTCCACGAGACTTGGGAGCCGGCCTCCCTCTCTCGACTGCTTGTATTCGCCCCAATACGAGTGTTTGAGCTCGGCCACATAGTGACTCCGGCGGAGGCGGACTAGGGGCCCGATTGCCCCGAACGGTATAAATCTTGCGTCTTGTGTCCCTTGAGCTAGGCCATCGAAGTCCCACACGAGCCATTCGGCCGATTTTTGCGTATGCGTGGTATATCCGCCATATTCGACCCGGCGGTTGGCGCGCCCGGTAGGCGCTCGTGTGGCGATAGTCACCGCTCCGATGGCTTCATTCACCACGTCGTCGGCTCCGAAGCTCCGATGTGCCGAGGCGCCGGCCTTCGCCTATGTCGGCGAGCTTACGCCCGACACTCGAGTCGGCGTGGCGGGAATCGACTCGGGCGCCACCAAGTCCCATCCGCTCTCCACGCGGGCCGTTCCGCCTGGGCAGGGGATGAGAGCGGGGGCTCCGCCTCGTGCGACCTGCACCTCGTCGCGAACGCTTCGCACCTCCGCCCCAGCGCGCCTCGGGCCCCACGAGATCCGCGTCGACTAGGGCCGGGAGTTCCCTCCTCCGCCTCACACGGCGGGAGGTCGCCTGGCGGCGGCGCCTTATCTCGTGCGGTCGGCTGCGTCTCCGTGCGACCCCACGGCCGGGGTCGCCACCCGCGGCGGAGGCCAACCGGACCAAGGTCCACGGTCACCACCATGCCGCCGCGACCTGCGGGCCGTGCGGCCGCGGACCGCCGACCTGGCGACCATACGCCGACGCGACCTCCATCCCAATGCGCCCGCGAACAATCGACACGGAGACCGCCGCGACTTCAGCCCGCCTCGCCGCGACCTGCAAGCGCGGGGGCCGCCCGCGCTCGTCCCATCGGTCGTGGGGCCGACCCGAACGACCTCGAGTCGAACAGCGCTCTCGCGGCGGCGGCGGAAGGGCGGGCACGCACGCCTCGCCCCTCACGAGCTGTAGGTCGCAAGACCGTCTCGCCCTCGTCTTCGCCGCGCGGCCTCATGGTCCCGCAGGGACTTACGGTTGTCGTCTTGCCCTCGCCTTCCGCCGGCCGGAGCCCTCCGCACGGGGCGAGGCTGCGTCGCTGCCGAGATTCCCCAAGGGCGACCGCCTACACGCTCCTATCGCGAGCTCCCCCAACGAACTCAGGGAGCTCCCCCGGCGAGGTCCATGTGGGCGTCTCGTGCGAGCCCCGCCTCGTATGAGCTCTCGGCGTGCGTCCCCCGGAAGTCGAGTACACCCGTCCCCGTCGAGCTCCGCCGCGGGGCCTCGTCAACGGTCTTCACCTCGAGATCCATCGTGAACTCTACCACGAACCTCCACGAGCTCGATCGGCATCGCCACGCGTTGGGAACCGGCGACGATCGCCGCCCGCCGCGACCTGCGGGTCTTGAGCCGTCCCTACTCGGCGCTTACGACCTCCGGTCGCCAAAGTGGCCACGGCCCGCCGCGACCTGACCGTGTCCACGTCCGACCAAGCCCGCACCGCTCGCCCCGAGCTTCGCCCGAAGTCACCCTCATATGTCGCGATCTCTATTGGCGAGACAAGATCCCGTTCGAGGTCCGCGATCTCCATAGCGACGCCCATCCAAGGTCCACGTTCTCCTCTCACCGATCCGCCCGAGGTCTATGACCTCCGCCCGCGCCCGCCGAGTCCACGAGCTCCGCCCGCGCCGCCGAGCTTCATCGAGCTCGGTCAAAATCTAGGTCCACCGCAAAAGATGCGCCGAGCTCCTCTACGAGGTCAACCACGAGCTCGTTTCACGAACTCCACCTCGAGCTCGAATACGAGCTCCATCTATGAGCTCTCAGCTGCCGACCTCCACCGTAGATGAGCTCCACCTCGAGCTCCGTCCTCAGAGCTCAGACATGAGCTCTCATTCGACCTCCCGAACTCTCGGTCACCAAGCTCGTTTCGGGCTCCACACCGAGCGACTTCGCGAGTTGCCGTGTGGCGAGCTCCGAGCTCGCGCGGAACTCAGCGGCTCAAGCGAGTCCACCGAGCCCCGGTCCGTGCCACCCACGCCCGGCTCCGCCTCGCCGCACGAGTTGTCGCGCCGCGCCGGTCCCGGCCCGTGGCTAAGCCGGTCACTAGCCCTCCGTCGTCGAGCTTCGGTCACGGACCTCCGTGGCTAAGCTCGGTCACTAGCCCTCCGTCGCCGAGGTTCTCAAAAATAGCTTCGGTCACGAGCTCTCCGCCGTCGAGCTCCTCAGACCTCTTCACCAACGAGCCTCGTCGAGCTCGGACGACGGCTTCGGCTGAGCCCTCCGCCAAGCTTGCGAGCTCTCGCCGCCGAGCTTCGGCCACGAGCCCAAGCCTCGCCGAGCTCTTCCGACAAGGCTGGGCTGCCGGGCCGTCGAGCTCCATCCACGGCTCGTGCGACCACGCTTACCGGCATATACAAGACCAAGGGCGCCGGCGGCCTTTGTCCTCTGCTTGGCCCGAAAAATGTCGAACAGCTACGTCTCTTTTACCCTTAACATACTTCGCCAAATTACCGTTCAATGCAAAAATTTATGCGAGCATTAGAACCTTTCCGTTTGGTGTTGAGCAACGGCCGCCCTACGCCTCCGGGGGCTACGAGGGCGAGGCCAGCCCTTGCTCGGGGGCTGGGGACGGGGCGCACACCCGCACTTTCACCAACTTTTTCGCAAAAATAGGCGTGTTCCTGCACCTTCACTTCCTTCCTATTCACTTCTTGCGCGTACTATCGTCGACTAAGTTCGACGTCGAAGTCATAAGGCACAGTGCAAGCGCCTATCGACCTCCCCTACGCCCCGCGGCTCAGAGGAATGGCCCACCACTCGCTCCTTAAAAACTTCGACATCAAACTTAGGAGCTCGATAAACGTGTAAGGGAGTAAAGGAAACAAAGTGCGCACACGGCTCGAAGGATTAAAAGTTGGTTACCGTTTTCCGACCACAAAGAGTTCGCTCCACACAAATGAAAAAAGGCATCGCCTCAATCTCTGCGACTACTACCACTCGTCTCATGCGGATGCATCCTCGGCGACACCATTTGTGTCCTCATCGCCTCTCAGCGGAGCAAGGAGAGCTCATCACGCTGAGCCAGCCCGTCGCCTCGTTGACATCGAGCCGGTCGCACACCGCTCGCATGCGGCGGCGAGTCACGCCCTTCGCGCTCAAGCTCCTCTGGCGTTTGCGGGCAGCGACAAGGTCACGCTCCTTGTCTGCGGCTCGCGGATCTTCACTGCAGCTTCGCCCGTCTTTGGCTCGCACCTCCTCTCGCCTTCCTGCGAAATAAAGACATGGCGCTAATAAGTCGGCGGCGACCGAAAAGATTAAAGTGAACAAACCAGATTCAAGGTCGCCTACCTTGAGCTCGGTTTCCTTGCCCTCGAGGGTCTTGCGCGGTTGGTCGGCGCGTTCTGGGACAAAGCGTTGTTTCTTCTCTTCCTTGACCTGATCGCGGAGGGCGACGAGCTCCTGCTGGAACTGCTCCCGCTGCGCCTGGGCCACTGAATCCACTTCCGCCGCTCGGCTTAGCGAAGCCTCGGCCACCGGCGAAGCCGCTCGATCTCGGCTTGAGCAGCCTCCAACTCCCTGTTCTTCCGACCAAGGGTCGCGAGCCCTGAAAAGAAGAGACACCAAAAGTAAGGCGACATCTTGAACAAGAGGCAAAACAAAGCGATAAAGCGGACTTACCTCGGCGGCCTCGAGGTGCTCGCGGATCGAGTCCTACGTGGGGTCCTCGACCTCAACCTCGGCTGGGTTGACAACCCACGAGGCACGGCGACATCGGCGACCTCAACGATGGCCTTGCTTTCGATCCGTTCGTCCCGACCGCCCGTCACCTCGATCGATAACACCGGCACCCGTGTCGGTGTCCATGAGTTCGGGCGGAGAAGGCGGACGGAAACTCCCCATCGGTGCGGCCTCGACAAGGGCACGGGCCGTGGCGCCCGGCCTCCCGGTCGTTGCGGCGGCGACCGTCATCGGCGATCGCGTTGGCCTCCGGCGTGCCTAAAGCCGTCTCCGTCCACGATCGACGAGGCTCGGGGGCTAAGGTCGTCCGTCCTCTCAAGCTTGGCATTGCGATCGCGGACCTTCCCTCGTCACCCCGGGTGTCGAGGAGTCAGCCGGGATCGACAACGCGAACCCCGGCACGGGGATCTCGACCGAGGCTCCTTCCGCGATCTCTTCTCGGATTGGGCACCACCCTGCACGCGAAAAGGCGACAATCAAAATCGAGGCGATAACGACATCAAAAAAATCGAGGCGCGCGCTCTTCCGGTCCGGCGGCCGGGCCGTCCCAGCTCTCGCTGCTGGCGCGCAGACCACCACTCGCGTCGGGGCCACCACCGCCGGCTGCGTCGGCGCCCGCACTCACGAGTAAGCGGCGGCGGCTTGCGGAAGTGGCGGTCGCGATGGGGATGTCGGGCGACCGACCTGCATGCGGGAAGACAAGACGGCGTCAACACGGCGTGAGATCAAATCTCGTCAAAAGCGTGCAAACACAAGAAAAGAAAGACTTACCGGTCGACGCCATGGCATAGGATCGACCTCCTCGTGCACGAAGTCACCCGGCGTCACCGCCTTCACCCTCTTCACGACCTCCAGAAGGCCGGGGAGTGAAGGCGCCGTAATGGTCCCTACGAAGGGCGCCCTATCCTCTGTCATCTCAAACATACGCCAAGGCAGCGGGTTCGTAGAGGCACGACTCCACGGGCCAAGTGGTGGGCGAGCACCGCCTTACCCGACAATCCCGCTGCGTGGAGTTTGCGAATCGCCTCAACTCCCGGGAGTATCGCCTGGAACGCCTGCGTACTAGGCTTGTCCTCAAGTGTGCGCGGGGCCCAAGATCGTCCGCCGGTGAAGGCCTAAGGGGACTAACGGAGTCATTCTTGAGGTGAAACCATCGGGAGTGCCACCCACTATTCGACGAAGGGAGAGGAAGCGTGGGGTACTCGGCGATCATGCCGATCCGCGATCTGGATCGGCGCGGCACCAACGAGGATGGCACCGCTCCCATCCAGGATCCTTGGCGTTTATAATATTGGCCAGTAGTAGTGCTTGAAGAGCTCCAGGGTTCGGCTCAATTCCCAAGTAAGCCTCGCATAACATCACGAAGACCGTGATTTGCGGCACCCCATTCGGATTGAGGTGCTGCGGCTCGATCCTCGGTGGTGGAGGAGCCCACGGGCGAAGTCTCGGCCGAAACGAGAAGAAAAGCGGCGCCGATGGAACCCGGCGAGCGAGGCGGCGTACCCGTCCGGCGGTTCGGAGACTCCTCGTCGCGGGAACCTGCCACTTTCGGCGGCCCCGTGCGCCCGGGGCTTCGCCGTGCGACACCAACGACTCCAAGTGAGCGAGGATTACGGTGGAACGCCTCAAGTCACCATCTTGTCTCCCTCGCTTCGGCTCCAGAGCCACTGGCGGAGGTAGGGGCCGCGCGGCCCTCCTCGATCTCCGGGCGTGCGAGCCACGGCCCCCCTCGTCCCTCGCCATGGCGAGCACGAACAGCGGCAAGAGGCGCGGCCTTGTCGCGGTTGGCGGCGGGCGAGTCACGGCGCGCCAACGGCGGCGGCGCCTGAGCACGGTCGCGCGCTGCGGCCGTGGGCCTCGGGCGTGGGCGGTGGAAGATACGGCGTGCACCGCCGGGCGCGGCGTTGGCGTTCTCCTCCTCCCGGCAGGCGCCACGGAAGGCGGCGGCGCACACCGACTCTGCGGCGTCAACGGCTTAGGGTTCGGATCTCGCGGCCACGACCTACGCGACGGCCGGCGGCAGCGGCTTCGGAACAACAAAAGCGGCGTATAAAAGGTAAAAATAAACCCACTGCGACTTTTATTCATCGCCGCCGCGTTCGGGACACGGAGTCAGCGCGGACCCCACGGCCTCCGACGCATCGACCTCACCCTACGCTCCCGTCCCGAGCGACCTCCGCCTCGCACACACGGCCGCGCGCCCCGGCTCGCCGCAGCTCAGTAGTCCACCAAGTACGCGGCCGCGAAGAGGTCGGCCCATGCGCGACCTCGCGCTGCTGCGAGCTCGGCCTCCGGCTCACCCGCATAGGAGGTCGTGGGGCACGTCATGAGCAAACACCGCCCGCGCTCGCACTCACGCGACCTCGGGCGTGTCGCGACCACCGCCGCCCGCCCCGCGCGGCGAGCGGGAGGCCTCCGACCCGCCGCGACCTAGAAGTAGGAGGGCCTTCCGCCTCGCCATGCACCATGCGCACGACTAATAATAGCTTCGGGAGCGACCTCATGTGTACTGCGCCCATAAATCTCGCGACCGCACGACTAATGACAGGTCGGGCGCACAACCAAAATAGATCGGCATCCCCGCGCCGCGACCAACGGAAGCGAAAGCCGATCTCAGAACACGCCCACGCCGCGTGTCCGTCGCCGCGACTAACGGGCGGGGCCGACCAACTCGCTGCGTGTGCGCCACAAGACGTCCGGCGCCAAAGTAAGCGGTCGCATGGCCTCGCGACCCTACAATGTAACAGCCATGATCACGATTCTGGCCGCTAAATGTTACAACGGTAAATCTAACGGACGGCGCGGCCGGCGGCTCGCCCTTGAATCGGACTTCGGGTTGAAGGCCGACCCAACGAGGGTTCGACGGGCCGCCCTGGCCCACCCGAGCGAGGGGCGGTCGAGGAGAGGTCCAAGCGACCCTCGCTTGCGAGCTACGAACGCCGCCAAGTCTCCTTGAACTCGCGTTCGAGTCGCCGAGAACGACGCACCGACCTCCCGCCTCTTCTTCAAGAAAAGGCGTCGTAAACCGAGACACATTCTCAAGAAATGCGAGGTCGAACTCACGGAACATGAGGTCGATCCACTAGCTGGATCAGACGAACGAGTCGACGACTCGAGCGGGCCTCACTCGAGCTACCCGCTAGTAACTCACGAGCACCTCGTCTCGGCCATCGAGGTAAGACGAGGCACGAGCTCACCCCACCTCTCTGCGAGAGAGCGAGAATGGGGGACGAAAACAAAAAACGACTCAATTGAGAGTCAAGACCAACTCCGCCCTATCGACCCGAAATGCAAGCCTAGGGGCTACACCCGATGCGCTAGCACCTTCGGAACGAGAACGAACCCGACCGAGGCGATCCACGGCGACCTCGACCTCGGCCTTAGCGAATGAGGGAGAATCCATCTCCCCAAAACGCTCGAGGGCCATCGAGCTCTAGCTCACCCTCTCCACGAGCAACCGTGGGAAAACGAAAGAAAACACAAATCAATTAAAGCCTCCGCTGGAACTTCTCGTTCCCACGGGCCTCGAAACTACACCGCCGGATGCGCTCGCGCACCGCACCGAACAAAGTCAACCCCGAGCATGGCCCCTATCCTCACCACGATCTCGAGGTCATCACAAAAACGTCCCGGAGGAGACTCCATCTCCCCGGGCGCTCGGGGCTACCGTGGGATACCTATATCGGGGTACCCAAAACTTACGGCCGATCGCGGCAATACCGGGCAGATACTCCACGGGATACTTCCGCCTCGCACGAGCTCGAAGGCCAGCCGAACTCCGTCTCGTCTGAGCTGCGTGGGTCGGACCGAGTTCCGCCTCGCCACGAGCTCGAGCTCGGCCAGCCGATCAAATCTCCGTCCGCGCCCACAAGCTCTAAGCCATGCCGAGCTCGTCAAAACCACGACTCACGAGATCACCGAGCTCGCCCCGGGCCAAGATGAACCGCGCGCATGACCTCGAGGGGGCGTGCGGCCTATCTATCTCCGACTTCGCGCGACCTTGGACCTCGGGGTACGGGAAACTCTGGCTTCGGGGGCTCGCACTCCCATCGGACCGAATCCACGACCCGGGGCCACACAACTTATCTCAGGCTCGCCGCGACCTCGGACATCGAGTCACGGGGAACTTCGCAAACTTCGGGAGCTCGCGCTCCCATCGGACTAATCCCCGTGACGGACTGGCTCATCTCCGACTTCGTGCGACACGGGCTCGGGCGGCGGCGAAGGTTACAAGCTCGCAAACTCTCGGGCCAAATCTGCGACATGCCGTACATCCCAACGAGGGATCGGAAGTCAATCTACAAAGACCCTATCCAAAGGTACTCAAGTACCGTAGGCGTGCGGCGCCGCCCGTAGGCTGCGGCTTTTTACGGCCTACCCGCGGGCTGCGTATCGGCCCGGTGCGGACGCCCCTCCCGACAACCGCTACGGACAACCACTGCCGGACAATGGCGACCTCGGCAGCGGCGGTAGAGCTCTCCTGTCCACACGTTTTCTTGCGACACAAAGTACGGCGCATTTATGGCGAGGGCGGCGCGGCGAGCTCATTGTTCCCTCCATCACCAACCAGCGAGCTCGAGCTCGGGGACGGACGTCTGGCACATCAAAATATGGAGCCGCCCCTACGAGACTCTATGGCGACCAAACGAAGCGGAACTTCTACCGGGTAGGGGCGGCGGCGACGTCGCGCCGGACGGACCCGGCGTGCGACAAAACCCGGCGACTTTACACTTTACCCCCTCTATTTTGTATTCTTCACACCTTTAGTCCTTCTCCCCGGTGGCACCCATGTATCCTCCCCTTACGACTATAAAAGGAGAGCCTTGGCCACCGGGAGAAGGGGATGGATCTTCTTCCCATCGCATTCTCATTCGAACACACACCACTCCACGAGAGACTTGGGAGCGGCCTCCCTCTCGACACCTTGCCTTTGTATTAAGCCCCAATACGGTGTTTGAGCTCGGCCACATAGTGACTCCGGCCGGGGCGGACTAGGGGCCGATTGCCCCGAACCGTATAAATCTTGCGTCTTGTGTCCCTTGAGCTAGGCCATCGAAGTCCCACACGAGCCATTCGACCGATTTTACTGTAATGCGTGGTATATCCAGCCATATTCGACCACGACACTATGATTGAGGCTAGTGCCAATATCAGTGGAAGTTGTGGTGTTGGGAGTGAACCTTCTTGTTACGCCTCAACCCGGAGGCCTACCTCCCCTTTTATAGTCGCAAGGGGGTAGGGAACATAAACTCCTCTCGGGTTCGAGGACTTGGAGAAATGGAAATGCGTGTGCGTGGGGGTAGTAGATATATGGAAGGCTCTCGGTCGAGCTCCCGGCGTGGGCGAGCTCCCTAGGCTCTGAGGGTCTTGGGCGTCAAATTGGTCGTCATCGTGCGGGAATCGCGGTTTGGGCGGTGGTCGGCGTCGCCTTGTCTTTAATCCCGGCGGTTGGAAGATGTCTTCGGTATGGGGGTGTCCATACCGTCGATGGGAAAGCGTACCCGTATGTACCCTGCAGCGACCTTGTAGCGGAGTTGTTGGAACTGACGGGGTATGGCGAAGGTGGTCGAATGACCTCTCTCCACGTAGCTGTGGCTCTACGTGGCTGCGGTGCCGTCGAGTGGTTGAGCTTGTCGAGGAGTTGTTGGCCAACTCCGGCGCCCGTGGGCTTCGAGAAGAGCGGCGGGCGAGCTCGGCGGTTGCGTGGTCGTGAGGCTCATTGCGGGGGAGCTCGGCGGCGGAAGGAGTCGGGGGCCGGTCGAGTGCGTTGAAGGCGGGGGCTCGTCGTTGAGACTTGGGGCGAGGCCGACGGCGGATCTCTATCCAGGAGGCTCGTTTGTGAGCGAGGGAGGCCGGAGGCATGCCGCTACGTGGAAACTCATGTGTGGTGAGACTTCATGTGCCACGGTGGGATGTCCTTCCTTTCTCGTGATCGGGGTTCGGGGGTTATGTTTTGGTGAGAGCTGCGGCTTCGGGTATCCCAAATATCGATCCCCACGGTAGCCCACAGAGCATTTGGGGGAAGAGGTCTCTCAGTCCTTTGTGGCATGCGGTCTTCTTCGTGGTGGGGACCCTTGTTTGAGGAATGATGTTTATTCGTGGGTGTGCGTGAGCGCACCCGCGGTGTAACCAGAGGCTCAGGTGAGGGAATAGTGGTTCTCGCGGGGAGGCTTTTAGATCATGTTTCCTGGCGATTTTCACGGAGGTGGTGAGCTCGAGCTCGTCTTGCCTCGTTAGCGAGGATCGAGTGCTGGTGTGTTGCCGTCGGATGGTCAGTGAGGCTCGAGCTCGTGGGCTCGTTCGATCTATCCCGGTTGGTGGATCAACCTCGAGGTTAGGGCCCGACACGTGGTTCTCGAGCCCGGCGTTGTCGGGGGGTGAGCGCTTCCTCATCGGAGAGGTTAGCTGGTCGATTGTAGCCCTCGGCGGACCTAGACACGCGCAAGCAAAAGCCCGAGCCTTTTGAGAGCTCGGCGCGCGGGCCGTCGATCTGGCTTTCGCCAGGGCGCTCCTCGCTCGTGGTATCTCAGGGCGGCTCTCGAGCTCACGGGTTGAGCTGGCCTTGAACCCCTGGGCGGTGGTCGCATTGCGACTCCGCTTTTCGAACTCGGTGACTTGACCGTGCGGCGAGCTCTTGGATTTTTACCCGTTGTGTAAAATAGCCGTTGAGGATCTTCTGGTTGGGATTTTTGCCGTTGGCGATTGGTTATCCATTAATGCCGCGGCCGTTCGGCCGCCCCGGTGTCGCGCGTGCGCCGATCTCGTGGTGTCGCGTTGCGGGGCGGGGCGGTGGTGCGTAGTGGGCCCCTGGCGGTTTCACCTCGTCGCCTCCGCCCGCGCCGAGCTCTATAAATAGGAAGGAGATCGGGGCGGTTCACCTTCCTATCTCTTGCCTTCCTCCACGCCTGAGAGAAGAAATTCAATCGCCTCCGCACGCTCGTAGATCGATCCCCCCCTCCATGGGTGAAGAAACTTCCGGAGCGAGAGATGGGCGTGCCGGAGGCGTTGATTGGCGGTGCGGCACCGTCGGCGGGTTGCGTATCCCGCGGACGGCCGGAGGAAGTGGATCATCCCGCCGGCGTCCCAGCGGTGCGGAGGCACTTGCGGCCGAGAGTGCGTCGTCGTCGTTCATCGCCTTCCACGGCCTTGGGCTCGGCGTGCCCAGCGGGCGACTTCTTCCGCCGACTCATCTCATGCGGGGCATCGAGCTCCGGCACCTCAGCGCTAGCGAGGGGTGCTGCTTCTTCGGCCTTCTCCATGCTCTGCGAAGGTGGTTGGGGATTCCTCCCAGCGGGAGCTCTTCAAGCACTACATCTTCGCCGATATCCAGCCATTGCCGGGCGGGGAGGCGGCCCGGCTCCGCTGCGTGCGTGCCGTGCAGCTGCGTACGGGAAGGTCGGGAGTCCTTCGGGAGGATGACTTCCGTCGGCCCAGCCCGGGTGGAGGGAGGAGTGGTTCTATCTCAAGAACGACCCCTCTCACCCCCTGCCGGGTTCATAGGCCGTACCTTCATGAGGGAGCCAGGCGTAGGCGCGTGGGTCCTGCGACAACACCATGGAGGATGTGGAGGCGGCCGTGAGCAAGATCAAGGTCGCTTCCGACTGGCCCGGGTGACGGTGAACCACATCATCGGGCACGGCTCCTGGCGGTGGTGCCCCTTCAGGCGTCGGACTCTCGGATGTGGGAGATGAAGGAGGAGGAGGCCCGTTTGTGGGAGGCGGCAAATGCCCTGGTCTCACCGTCGACCCGGTGGAGTTTTGGATGAAGCAAGTGACGAGCGGGGTGAGGGGCGCGAGGGCTCCCGGATCCTCAATCCGAGACCTCTGCGGTGGTAAGTGCTCGTCGTTTTGGCCCTCGGCTCGTTCATTATTTGTCTTGGGTCTTCTTATGAGCTCGAGCTCTGAGGGTTGGCGTGGTGCGTCCCTTTGGCTCTCACCTCCTCTTCGGGTGGGCGGGCGGAGCATCTGCCCGTCGGGCGGCTCTCGTTCGGGACAGGGCGGGCTCATCAGGTGGTGGTGGCGGCCGGGCGGTCGGGAGGTGGAGCCGGCGTCGAGGCTGCGGAGGGAGCCCTCCCGGCGTCAACGCCAGCTCTCAGCGGGGAGGGGGACCTCATCGGGGCCCGTGGCTCGCTACCCACGGTGATGGCCTTGGCGTGTCGGCGGCGCGCTCCTCGGCCTCGATCGCCGGCCCAAGCCCCGACGCGAGGGCGGTGCGCCGATCGAGGGCGACTCGGGGCTCTGGCGTGGCGGCGCGGAGAGCGAAGGGGGGCGGCCGGGTAAGCTCTCCACCCTTCATGTCGTTGTTAGGCGTAGCGGTTGACCCGGGTGCAGTGACCTGCAGGCGTGTTCGGGCGGCGATGGCGTACCCTATGAAAGCGTCACGAAGCATCGGAGCGTCGCCGACTGGTGGCGCGGGCGCCGGGCCCCAGAGATGGCAACTCGGCAGCGCCCGTCGACCATGGCTCTGTCCGGTGAGCTTCCAGCGCGTGGCGAAAGTTTGAAGACAGTGATGGCGAGTTCGAAGCGAGGTGGGGTGGCAACGGCCTTGAGGAAGGCTTCGGATGAATAGCGTTATTTTCCCTTCAAGGGGATGTTGTCGACCAGCGCTTATTTGGTTTCGGGGGCCTCGTGCTCTGGACTCCTCATCGGTAGCCGGCCGAATCCCTGTGGAGCCGGGCATTGAGGACCGTGTTGAGCTCGGTCAGAGCCCCAGCCGGCGACCCCGGGGCGTCTGGTACTCAGGCGCCACGGGCTCCTCGGCGGCGATGGAGACGGAGGAGCGGTTGGAGGAGACCCGACCCGAGGGAGGCGTCGGCGAGAGCTAGCGGTCGAGGCCCATCCTCGGGGCCCGGGGAGGTCGTCGACATCTCCGGCCGGCGGGGGCGCCACGGTGGCGGCAGGGCGGTGCGGACCGGCGAGGCACTGGCGGATGAAGCTGTCGAAGCGCCGCCACCATGAGCGTCGCCGCCGCGTCGAGTGTCGTTCCTCGCCCGTAGGGCGAGCGTCCGAAGTTGACGGGGCCAAGGTGTCGGAATCTTGTTGTCGGCGGCGTGCCCTCCGCTGGGCGTGGACATCGTTATTCCCCGCCTATGCACGGGTCGCCCAGCCCGACCGTCGCCATTCTTGGAGCGGATTCATCGACCATTGGAGGCCGGCGAGAAGTGTGCTCGTCGTCTTTTTGGGTTTGTCGATCGTCAATGTCGACGTAGTTGGGGCTTCGTTTCGTGCCTTCTATCCTTTTTAATCATTTGTGGTTTGCGGGGCGTGAAGGGAGGCCATCGGGGATATAACCGCGACAAGACCTCCCTGAGGGCGATGGTTTCGTCGGGGCGGGCGACGGCGTTGTGTCGCGGAGATGCGCGACGAGCTTGGCTCCAGCGCGACTCCGGCCCACCGGTTCCTAGGAGGCCCGGGTGGAGGAGGGGCGGCCCGACCTCATTCGCGGAGTGGAGCGGGCTGCCAGGAGGCTCGAGAGAAGGTGGAGACCATCGGCTGCGGGGGCGACCGGGCGGGAGGGAGGGCTCGAGCTCGCCCATGGCGGCAGTGAGAAGATGCGGAGGGGCTCGGCTCCCTTCGCCCGGAGGGCTTGACAACAGGGGGCTTGGGCGCTCGGCGGCTTGGGCTCGCGAATCCTGCGGGAAGGACAAGGATGAGCTCGCCGAGCAACTCCGCCACCGTGACGCCGAGCTCGAGGTGAGTGCTCTTGCCCTTGTCTTTCTTGTCTTGTTTATTTGGCGTTGGAGGTGGCGTCCTCGTCGGCGGGACTTTAGCCTCTGACCGTGAAGCTTCAGTTGTGGTGCGACCTCCGCCCTCGGAGGCGGAGCGGGCTCGGTTTGAAGCCGAGGAGTGAGCTCTGGTACAATGAGCAAGGGCTCTGACGGTATGGAGTAAAGCGGGCGGCTGCCTCCTCTTTGCGTCCCCATGGCCTTGTGGCTCGTGTCACAATCCGTTGTCTTTGTTTGCGGTGAGAAGCGAAAATCACGAAGGCGATCCGGGAGGCCCGAGGATGAAGTGGGAGCTCGCCGCCTCGCGGCCTCTCTTGGCACTGCGGGCTCGGGCTGCGAGGAAGGAGGGCGGACTGAGCGACCGCACCCGGTGACCTCGTCGGTGTGAGGAAAGAGCTCGGGGGCCTCCAGAGTATCTTTGCTAAGGCCGTGGAGGGGCGAGGCTCGAGCGTGCGCGTGAGGGTCTCGCGTCAAGGTTGAGACCGTCTGCGATGCCCTCGGGTGGCGGACTCGGCAAACCTGGTCGACGGGTGTGGATCATCCGCACAAGGTGGCGGAGGGATGCGAGCCGCGTGGTCCACAAGGTGATCAACGTCGTCTTCACCCACTACCCTTACCGAGTCGACATCATGAAGAAGGTGGGCGCCGGGCGTTGGCGATGCGATGTGGAGCGGAAGAGGCTGCTGGCTGGCTAGTCGCGGCCCGGCGGAGCTATCTGTAGAGCTCTTCAGAAGCTTGCCATCGGGGAGCTTGAAGTCTTCGAGCCTCTGCTGGAGGTGGAGCGGGCGAGCGGAGGGAGCCCGTCGTCGGAGGAGGAAGGCTGCGCGGACATCCCGCCCGATCTTAGATGGACCAAGACCCTTTGCGCGAGGATAGGAACTCGAGGCTAGGCCTCTTTTGGTTGTGAGCTTATTAAGTCCTCGTAGTCGAGGCAAATTGTAAAAACTTATGGCGGCTCATGTGTTAACTAATGGAAGTCGTCTTCCCCTTTCATCGTACTCTGTTTCTACTTTGACTTTTGGTGAGCTCATGATTCGGCCGGGATGGTGGGCCGTTCCTCGGCTAGCGAGGGCGCGGGAGGAGGTGGGTAAGCGATCGCACCATGCTCTAAAGAGCGATGAGCTCACGACTTAGTCATTTGGGTCGTTCCCGGTAAGGGAGAGTGTGAGTTTGAGCTTGCGGCCGGGTGATCAACAGCGCGTGCCGCGGGGCTTCTCGGCTGCGCTGTGTGGAGTCTTGGTGTCTGTGAGAGGAGACCGGCCGATGAAGTCTACTTAGGGCGTACCTTGAGCGCGTGCCCTTCCTCCTCCCTCTCGGCCGACGGCGTGGTGCTCACCACCTTCGGGGTGGCCAAGATGTAGGGAGGATCGGTTCGTTGGGCGCGGGCGCGGCAGGCACGGGCGGGTTGGCGAGGAGTTGCTGGTGAGTCGAGAGCTGGCCCGGGCCTCGTCGGTCGGGCAAGCGCTCGGTTTTCTTCACGGCAGCTTGTGAGTGGGAGGCTCAGTTCCACGTCATTTGTAACGACTTAGCGCGGCTAGGCACCCGTGGTCGTTACGCGCCGATGTTTTTGATGGCCCCATGTTCGTGATGGCGGCGATTTTCTCTAGGTTAACCTCGATGCCCGCTGGAGGCGGTGAAGCCAAGCAATTTCCCTCGTGGGACCCAGCGCGCACCCCACCGGGTTTGAGCTTGACTCCGAACTCTCGGAGTTTTTGAATTGCACGAGGGCGAGGGATGAGCTCTTTTGAGCGTTTAAGTGCCCAGGCAAGCGATGTCGTCGACATGTGCTTCTCACGAGCTTTGGGGAGCTCTTTGAAGACTTTACGCATACACCTCACGGAAGGTGGGCGCCCGGCCGTTCTTCAGCCGAAGGGCATTGTTACGTAACGAGAATCTGCGCCAAACGGGGTGATGAAAGGGTGGCAGTGGTCGAGCTCATTCATCGCGATTTGGTGGTAGCGGAGTAGGCGTCGGCAGTGCGGGAGGTGGAGTCAACAATTTGGTCAATCTTGTGACAAGGGACGGATCCTTTTAGGGTGCCTTGTTGAGACAGTGTAATCAACTTACACATTCTCCATTTCCCATTCTTCTTCTTAACTAGTATAGGGTTGGCTATCCACTCGGATGGTTCACCTCCTTGATAAACCTAGCGGCTAAGAGCTTATCTATCTCCTCGGCGGTGCACGGCATCGTCGTCGTTGAAAGCGTCTAAGCGCACTTCACGTAGAAACCGGGTTTGATGGGGTGCTCGGCTTCCCTCGGTATGCCGGGCATATCAGAGAACCCGCCACGAATGCGTGTTCGAGGTTCGCGCGAGGAGGGAATCGGCAACTCGCTTTCCTATTTGGGAGAGAGCTCGGACCCATGCGAGAGATGCGCCGTCGCAGAGTCGATCTTGACCTCCCTTGGCGTCCTTCGGGCTCGAGGCGTCTTGCAGGTGACCTTCACCCGACCTCGCCGGGAGGGCTGCGCTCCCGACTTGCTGAGCTTATCGGCCGCTACGTGGCGGCCACCTTCTTGAGCTTGGGGGGAGTCCTCGGCGCCTGGCCAGACCCTCATCTTCGGCAGCATCTCCTCGATGTCTCGATCGCTATGTCGCGGCCCGGACGGCCGCGATGAGGCGTGCTCGAAGGTGGAGTCGTGATGACCCCACCGACTTAGGATGCTTGAGCTTGAGGTAGGTGTAGTTGGGGAGCTGACCGCATGAACCCGCCGCACGGCCGCCCCCCCGGCCGGGCGTGGTAGGCGTTCTTGAGCGGGAGCACCTCAAGCGTGAGGACCTGCGGAAGTTGGCCAGGGGTGCCAAAGGTGACGGGGGAGATCGATCCGCTGGCGGGACCATGCCTTCCCGGCACCGCGCGGAGTCAGATCGGTTCCGGCGAGGGCGAGTCGCGCCTTGGGGATACCCGAGGGCTGGGCATGGATGTAGAGGAGGTTGAGGCGCATTTGCCGCGCCCATCAATACCTTGCCGGGCGCTTGAGTGCCGATGATGGGGTCGGCGGCGGCGGGTACCTCCTCGGGTGCGGGATGTGCTGATGTGGGTGATCCGCCTTGTCGAGGTGATCGCCAAGCTCGATGCTCTCCCTTGTGAGGAGTGGGCGGGCGTCGCGGGCTCGGTGAAGAAGGGACCTCGTGGCGGGTGAAGCGGCGGCGGCTTGGACTCGTGGCGGGAGCTCCCCGAGGAACCACGTTGACGGCGCCGTCCTCGATGTAAAGGTCACCGTCGAACTCGTCGAGGCCGGCTTGGAGTCCTTGTCATCGTACGTCCTTGCCTCCTCCCGTGCCCATCCGCGTGCTTCTAACTTCATGAGAGGCGAGCCGGTCAGCCATCTTGTGCTTGGCGGACGGACCCTCGTGTGCGGCGCGGGTGCCTCGAGCATCTTGTCGCGCTCGCGGAAGGCGCCGAGGATTCGCGCCACCCTTGCCAGCGCGGCTGCTGAAGCGCCACCGCCCGGCACGAAGCTGTCGAAATCGATCGCCGTCGCCTTGAGGGCGGCTTGTTCTTCTATGACCTTCTTCCTGCGAGCTACGAGCCGGATCCTTCGGCCCGGCGTCGTCGTCGACCGCGGGCTGCGCCGCACGTGACGACGGAGACGGCGTCCTCTCCTCGGCATGGCGGATGGTGGCGAGGTCGGGAGCCTCTACGCGGTCTTGGGCTACGGGCGGCCGAGGCTCGTGGATGAGGGGGTGTCACCGCCAAGAAGTGGTGCGAGCGTATTGAGCGGTCATGATGACCTTGGGTCGGAGGGTACCGGAGAGGTTGTTCTGCGAGGCTTGGAAGCGCTGATGTAGTCGGCGCCGAGGCCCTCGCCTTCTTGCGCTTGCACCCTCGGAGGTCCCCACGTGCGTGCTCGGCACTGAGAGTGGCCAGGTGCCTTTGACGGATTGCTGCAGCTTGAAGGCGTCGGCGCGAGTCCTCCGATTGCTTGGATGGTGCCCTCGAAGGAGGAGTGCTCGAGCCGCGGCCCGCGAGGAATCACTGCCAAAGATAAAAGCGGGAGGTTGCGGATGATGAAATGCTCGTTGTCGAGGCGCCCCGGCGACGCAGGGTCGTGAATCCTCGACCACGTGGCGGGGTCGGTCTCCCATTTATTGCTTCTGCACCGGATCGGAGCTCGGAAAGCGAGAAGGGAATGGGCGTCAGTGGATGCGTGTGGCCAAAGAACGCCCTCGCTCCTGAGCTCACGAGCTCGAGGACCCGTGCGATCGTCACTTTGGGAGGCGGACTCTGCGAGCGGCGCGGCGTCTGGCGTGGAGCTCACGAAACTCTTTGTCCTGCATCGCTCTGGTGCGATGGGCGCGCACGGTGGCAAAGTCGCTCTTGTAGGTCTTGAGGGACGCTTTCTGATGCTGGGCGTGTCGTTGGTGGTACTTGTCGTCGTCCACGTGCGTTCTTTCTGGGCCCGAGGCCTCCGCTTTACGCGTGGCGTTGATGGTGTCCACAGGCGTCGCGGTTCGCCAGCCCGACTTCGGCCCGGCGTGAGGACTTCTCGGCGGGATGCGAGGAGGCCTGCGTGCTCCTCCCGCCGGTCGCGGTCGCGACGGCGGGCTTCGCCGCCTGCTGGGTGCCCGCCGCCTGCCCGAGGGAGCCTCTTGAGTTGCTCGTGGGTCCTGGCGTGCCCTCCGGGTCCCTCGGGCCGGGCAGCGGCGTAGGAAGCCGGCCACGGCCCGACGCCGCAGGGTGCGGGATAACTCTCCCGAGCACCGGCGGGGGCTGACTGAGGCCCTCGTCGGTGTGCGGTCGTGGACCTCGCCGAGGCTCGAAGCTCGTGCTCGTGATTGCTATCTCCCTCCTTGCTCGCGCGGGAGGAGGGCCTCTCGCGCTCTTGGGTGTCGCGTGCTTTCAGCTCCTCGAGCTCGTCCGATCCCGGGCCTTGCGCGGTCGGCCCGGAGGCTCGCTTGTGTCTTGTGAACCACGAGGTGTGTGTTCGGAGCGTCGCTCGGCGGATCTGTCCCGCAGCACCCTCGGGGTGTCGCACATGTAACCTTGGCGTGTGGGGTCATGGTCCATGTGAGGCTCATCGGAGTCGAGGGGCTCGAAGCTCGTGGGCGGTGCCGGACTCGTCGCCCCCGGTGGGGTGGAGGCCCGGTTGCCGTCGCGGGGTACATCCCCGGCGTGGGCCGGCGTGGACTCGTCGACGGACAACGCCTCCTCTCCGGCTGCGGGGACAACGTTGGCGGTGGAAGGTCGCGTCGCGGAGCAGAGCCTGCGTGAGCTCGGCGTCCCGGGATGTTCGGGAGCAGGTCCTTGATGAGGGATGAAGCCGATCCGCGGCGGCGCGAGGAATGGGGCTGGCCGGCGCGGAGTCGGATCCCGTCCCATGCTCACGTCGGAATGGTCGGTGGGCGCCTCGGAGGCGGCCGGGGGTGTCTCACGCCGCCCCCCCGGGCGGGAGTGAGGCGGCTCCGGTGAGGGACTGCTCGGCACCGGCGGCCGGAGAAGTCGATGGTGCCGAAGCGCATCGCTGGCGCCCCGGCTGGCCGTCGGTGAGCAAAGGGAAGCCATCGGTGGAGAAGAATCATCGCGCTCGCGCCTCTACGGCGCGCCAGCGTCATGGTCTAATACCGCGATCCGCGATGATGCATTGTCATTACTCCGGAAATGGCTAGCTCTAGAACAATGACACGAGATTTATCTTGGTTCGGGGCAAATCGGCTCCTAGTCCGGTGATGCTATCCGAGCTCAAATGCTCATGCGGAACGATCTGGCAGCGAGAGAGGGGCTCCCAAGTCTCTATGATTGAGGCTGGTGCCAGTGCTCCCGAGTGGAAGTTGTGGTGTTGAGGTGAGCTTGGTGTTCCGCCCCAGCCCACTCATCCGGGGGCCTACCTCCCCTTTTATAATCGCAAGGGGGTAAGGAACATGAGCTCCCCTAGGGTTGGATTTGGAGAAAACGTGGGCGTGCGTGGGGTAGTAGATATGTGGAAGAGCTCTCGGGTGGGGCTCTGGCGTGGACGAGAATCCCCTTCGAATATTTTTGAGGGTCTTGGGCATCAAAGGTGGTCGTGTAGTGCAGCGGGAATCGCGGTTTGGGGCGGTGGTCAGGCGTCGCCACGTCTCTAATCGCGGTTGGAGGCGTCTTCTCGGTATGGGGGGCGTCCATACCGTCGATGAAAGCGTACCCCATATGTACCTCACAGCGGCCTTGTAGCGGAGGCGATTGGAGCCTTTGACGGGGGTATGGCCGAGGTGGTCGGGCGGCCTCTCCACGTAGCTGTGGCTCACGTGGCTCACGGTGCACGTCGAGAAGTGGTTGAACTTGTCGGGAGTTTGTTGGCCAACTCCCATACATGGAACTCGCCGAGAAGAGCGGCGGGCGGCTCTCGGCGTCGTCGTCGTGAGCTCGTTGCGAGGGGGCTCGGCGGCCGGAAGAGGTCCCGGGACGAGGTTGAGCGCGTTGGGGCGGGAGCTCGTCGGTCGAGGGCCGGGAGCGAGGCGGGACGGATCCGTCAGGGAGCGCTGCTGTGAGAGGCTGAGGGAGGGGCGGGAGAGCATGCCCTTACGTGGAGAGCTCATGTGTGGTGGAACTTCATGTGCCACGGTAGGATGTCTTGCCTTTCGCGATCGGGGATCGGGGTTATGTTTGGGGAGGTGAGCTCACTTCACGGGTATCCCAAATATCGATCCCCCCACACATATATATAGAACACACTTTGCATTGAGTTCGTTCAATCTTTGTCGGCCATAGAAACTTGTCATCTTGATCATGCACACTCCACTTCACCACACTCTACTCCATTTCATTACACTCCATCTCGATCCACTCTACTCCATTTGCATTTATGCTACTTCTACCCTAGGAAGTACGCATCCGCAAAAGCATCCCACCAAATATCACAAAATGTTCTACTCTATCTAGGAGAGAGCAACCAAAAAATATTCCCCACACATATCCACTTAGCCAACATCTCATAAAGCTCCTTTATCCCTGTTCTATCTCTCTACAAGTTTATTGCAAAAGAGCTTGGGTTGTATAATCGAAAAAAGAGTAAGTAAAGGAAAAAAAAGAGAGAAGAAAGGGGAGATGAG